>PVIH01015833.1:0-12558 GCA_004025045.1 Sigmodon hispidus
GGGATGGAAAAAAAAAATTCAGAGGGAAAGATGAACACAAAGAAAATATAGGTGTAGCAATCTTATTTGTATGTCTACCCTTGATAAGCCATGCTTATCATTCTTATCCTCTATATAGTTATTGTTAACTCTTCCACATTTTAAATTCTTTTTACTGTGTTTTTTTTTAATAAATACAAAATAAAGAAAAAAAAAAAGAATTGTCAAAACTTGGAAATAAATAATACATAATAATAAAATAAAATAAAAAATAATAATACAGTACTGAGAAATAAAAGAACTACTAAAAGTAAAAAAAAAAAAAAAAAAATATATATGCTTGTTTAACTTAGCAGCCTTTGCAATCAAATGTCTTTCTGCAGTTGGTTCATTAACAGTTAAAAAATTAAAAGCAAATGCGATAATAACCTTAATCCAGACTCTGTATTTTTCATCTTTACATAGCTTATTATATTTTTTACTCTATTTCTATTTTTAATGATTTTTCTATCCTCTTTCTTTTCTCTCTAAAGTGTATGTATTCCTTTTCACCTACATTGTAACCCATTTAGAGATTCTTTTTCTGATCTGAATTTATTCTACTGCATCATTAATCATTTTTCTAATCAGAAGAGGTTTTAAAATGCTAGACTCTATAGCTCTGCTTTGGCTGCTGACTCCACCTCATCAGCTTTTCAATATGGTGGAGGCACTGGAGCCATGCTTATCTTTCCAGTTCTGAAAAACAATATTAAATATTGTAGAGCTATTTACTACCCCAACTCTGGGGCAAATCTTAGGGTCCACACTATTAAATAGAGTACCGCAGCTGCAAACTGCTCACTCCACTTAAGCTTTTGGCAGCAGGGTCTCTTAAAGAGTCACACAGTTTTTTGCTGCTAATGCTGAATCAGGAAGACACTCTTAAAGGATCCACATCTGCCTACCGCTAGCAAACAGAGCAGTCCCCCAAAAAATGTTGCTACTAAGAAGCCATTTTTGACTCTGTTTCCTTATTGTTCAATATAGACAGAAACTTTAAATCGATCATATGCAGCTTGTTGTTTATACTGAGTCTATTGTGAGACTTCGGGAACTAGCCTTGCTCCAGCTTACACTGCCTGCAGCAAGTCTGCCACCATTTGTCTATGGTCTGGACACCATGCCATCTCTATACCACAACCCACTTCAGAGACACAACTCAGAAGCCACCTTTGGCTGTGTTTCTGTGCTCTAGAACTCTTTGTAAGCTTTCTCAGGCTTTATGTGGGTGTTTGGCTCACATTGGGATGCCATTTGTAACATAAGGTTTCTGGCCCCATCCTGCTGGTGGTCCAGACACACAGATCTGCAGTCCCAACCTGTCTGCAGTTGCTTTTCACCCCAATAATGATTCAGATGCTTATATTAATTTCTTGATGTTTGGCCTATGGCTTAGGCATATTGATAGCTAGCTCTTGCATCTTAATTCAACCCATTTTCCTTAATCTGTTCTGCTACATGGTCTGTGGCTTAGCTATTTTATTACATCTTGCATCATGGGTGGCTGAATCACAGCTCCCTTGACTCTACCCTTTTTTCCCTATCTATGCTATAATTTCCCTCCTGCTTCTATGGTACCTGCCATAGCCAAAACAGTCCCTTTATTTCACAGCATCCAGAAAGGTAAGAGAGAGGACTTGGTGCATAAGTATGATAAAAATACATTATACATCTGTATGAAATTGTCAAAGAATAGGTTTAAAAATGAAAGACAAAGAAACTATGGTCTCTTTTTTACTAATTGTTGTTCTATGCATATGTGTGTATACATATTAATATACATATATTCATAAATATAACTCACTGGATCTGATTAACATTATTTGTATGGATGTTTTAAGGTTGATTGATTTGGTATTGGATAACCATTAGTGTGCTTTCCCTTGGAAAGACAATTACTACCACTTCCAGCATCCTTGGTGGCTTGTAGTTCTCTGTGTGGAGCTGCAGCCCCATGTGCTGCAGTTTTGGCATGCCCACAAGGGGTGTCTGTGTTCAGTTCATGTTTGGCAGTCATATGGATGAGATTTTATAGGTGTAGCTTCTGACCTTACTATGAGTCTCAAGCAAACTCCCTGTTCCTCTGGCACTTAGAATCTTTCTGTCCCCTCTTCCTCAATGTTCCCTGGGTCTTAGGAGCAGGAGTTGTTGTGTGGGTGTATCTATCTGGTGGGACAGAGGTTGACAACTCTTCATTTTCATTGGTTGTAGTTTTCTGTCAAAGTTTTCTTGATGAAGGGTGAGTACTACCCTTATCTGTGGGTATAAAAACAAGTATCTAGAGTGTAGTTAGAGATTGTACTGGTTTAGTAAATTGGTGGTTGTAGGTTCTCCCCCAAGATCCATCACATCACTAACCTCGGGGAGATGACTAGATTTCCAATACCAGAAATCAGTTCCCTCTTGTTGAGTATGTCTTAAGTCCAATAAGAGAGCTGTCACTGACCATCAAGGTATGTGTGCCAGGACTGTACCCCATGCTAGTCATTGATGCGGTTCCTAGGCATTATAGCTGAGTAGGACTGTTGATAAATTCCCTCCTTTGGAAGCATGCATTGTGCCTTCTGGTGCCATAAAAGCTAGTCATCAGGGAGGGAAGGGGCATCCACTTCAGTTCCAGCTCAGGACTCTAGGTCCTATGTCTGGAGTGCACAGTATCTTCAGCAATAAAGGCTTATTGTCTACCTCTGAGGAATAACCCAGGGCAACAGGAAGAGCCTTCTGCAGAGTCCATTGGACAACTCAAAAGAAAGCTTTTCAAACTCGATGTTAATCAAGGGTTTTCTTACAAGAGAAATTTGTTGTATATCAAACATTGTGCTAAGTGCTTTACATAAAACCCCATGGGGGAAAAAACTAGCATAGCTGAGAAAGCCCTGCTTAAAAAAGTTGCCCTAGATCTTACTGTTAACAGTAATAGAGACTCAGAAAGTGAGAACAGTCACTGACTGCTAATGCTCAGACGTCCCATGTTCTGACTCTATGATGCTGCTTCAGTGACAGGAATTGTATGTTCTGTGTGGTGGGAGATAGTTTGACATTTTTATTAAATACACAATTGGACAGAGCCACCCACAGAGCCAAATAGATTAACCTGACCCCAAGAAGATCAGGGGGTTGTAACACACACTTTTAATTCCAGCACTCAGGTGGCAGAGATCCTTCGGCATCTTTGTGAGTTCAAGGCCAAAAAGAGCCAGGCAGTGGTGGCTTACACCTTTAATCCTAGCATTAGGCAAGTTGAATCAGGAAGTGAGATAGGTGGGTGGAGAAAGAGAAGAAAAGAGTTCAGCTTCCCCAACCAATTCCCTTTTCAGCTGAGGACAGAGAAGTTGGAGTCAGAGGATTCTAGAAGACAGACCTGAAGAGTTGACCAGGTAAGAACTAGCTGTGATTTGTTCCCTGTCTCTCTGATATTTCAGCTTTTCTTGAGTATCTCGGTTTTTATTATAATACCAAATAGAATTTGAGCAATGGTTTACTTCTACTTTAGTACAGGAGTCAACAAATCTCTGGTATACTCAATACTCCACTATGAAATAGGCTTCGATAGATTGTTTTCCCCAAATGCATGCCAACACTGAGTGTTCTGAGCATGTTTAAGATAGAGTAGGCTAAGCTACCATGTTTAGTAGGTTAAATGTTTTAAATACATGTTTGACTTACATTATTATCAGCTTATGATAGGATGGGTTGTGACCACCATATGCCTAGTGGGACAGGATGATGCAAAAATGATTCATTAGATGCTGGAGAGTATAACATGTGAGGGGGCATAAGACTTGGTATCACAATGGAAGTAGACTGAGGGAATGGTCAGGAAAAGTTTTCTCGAGGCTGTGCATCAACTAAGTTACAAATGATGTATAGAAGCAAAGAAAAGGTAGGGAATACTCATGGATGAGTGTCGGGAGACTGAAACTCAAGACAAAAAAATTCTCACATGATTCTCTAGAGGTAACTCAGTAAGTATTCATTGGGTAGTTGAGGCATGGCATGGGCAAGTCATTTAGTCAAGAGAATACATAGAAACCCAGGGTGCAAGCGACTCTAAGCCTGTGAACACAGGGTACAATATGCAAAGCAAAGCATGGTGGTGGGGCTGAAGACACTTGGGGCTAGGATCAGACAGAAACAGTAGCTGCAGAACAGCAGGAATGGTTACAGGATGCTTTATTGAAAGCAGCTCTCAGAATCCAGATTTCAGGAATATATCCCTTCAAGACAAAGAGTAGACACACTGATGGTCGGGAGATCTGATAATAAGAACAGGTGGTGAGGTCCATTGGCATTAGTACAAAATCCCAGTATTTAAAGGCAAATAGACCTTCCAGCTCTAAGAACCTGTGCTTTTATTAATCACCAAGCTTTCCTGGTGAAATGAATGCACTGTAAAATGCTCTAATATCATTACACAAAAGTCATTATCTAATTAAAAGTTACTATTTTACTTGGCTCTTTAGAAACACATTTCCAGGGTGTTACTATCAAAACCTGTGATTTCTGTAATAGTACAAATTAAGCATCTCATATTTGTTATGTTTGAACAAAATGTTTACTTATCACTCTATCACCCCATAACCTGGTGCAATAAAAACACAGGAGTCCAGTTCATTGCTTTGCCTGCAGTTTTTCAAGCTCAGATACATACAACCATAAGGAACAAGGCCCACCTAGGGATCCAGCTGAGGGGCTTAGCTAGAAACCCTGGCCTCACAATCAGCCACCAGAGAGATCATCTCCAGCACTGGTCAAAATCTTGAGACGATCCCACCAGTGCCTTGAATGCTCTCTTTAGACACTTGCCTGGTGTATAAGGCATAAATAACACCAATAAAAAATAATATATTAGAACAAAGGACATCAAACAGAACTTACGTAAGTATATTAGTATTTTCCCTTGAACGACACTGTGAAGGTCAAGACCTCTAGCTCATGACTCAGATATCTCTATTATTCTCCTGTTGAAAAGAAAACAGAGATTCCATCAGTGACAACCTACTTTTATTTAACTGCAAAATTTAAACCTTATAGCTTTGGCTTTGCCTTCTGCTCATAAGGTAATACTGAGTTGGCCTGAAACATATTGTTTTGCTCATTAGCAAAGACATTTATTTATTAGAAACTGTGGATTATCTTTGACAACTTAACTATAGACACATCTGTTTACTATTTCAGTGTAACTTTGTGAACTCTAGAAAGAGATTGTTTGGGGTGCTACAGATTTCCCATATTTTTTAAAAAATAATCTTTGGGTAAAACTTGAAAAAAACTATCCCAGGGGACTGAGTCCAAGCAAATTTTTAATTCTGGATATAGAGGTTTTATTGCAATGGATATCTCACAGCTAATCTGCTGTCCATCCACTTTCTTGAAAAGGTCAATTGATCTCAACTCCATCATATAAAGAATTGAAATGTTCACAGCCTTTAAAAAATGCTTTAAGTCTCAACTTGTCAATTTTTATGGTTGGACTACACAGGGCTGAAAAGCATAAATGGACTGTGGGAGGGTCAGGGTGTAGTGCCGACCACCCCCTGTCTCTCTCAGGCTGATAAGCATTCACTGTCCCATAAATTTCCAATGCAAACATGAATTTGCACCTTTGAATTTCTTGGGGCTCTGGCTTCCCTGGATACTAACATAGTGATTAAAAACTAGGTCTCCAAGCGGTGATTTCCATAGCTGGCTATCAGAAAAATGTGTTTCTAACCAATGAAATTTGTTAGGCTAAGCAGGAAGGAATAAACTTTTCCTATAGTGCCTGATCACTTGGGAGTAAGAAGGCCTCAACATTTCTCAAGTAGTTGCTGAATGGTGGAGAAAGACAGTCCCTGCTTTTAAACCAAGGCCTCTACGTACGTCCTTATGGTCCCAAAGGTCCTCTGTCCTTAGGCTGCATTTCTTGGAAACCTGGAATAAAAAGCTCCCATTATTCTTTCAGGAAGTGATTAATAATATTTCCAAAGCCAACAACCTCTCAACAGCAGAATATTTAAATTCCCAGAGCAGTAGTTGCAGACCTCCGCAATCTTGTTCATTAAGTTTATGAGGTACTGGTTCCTTTGTTAGTGATTCTGGAACTCTGGCCCAGAGAAAACAATGTGGAGGCTTTAAAACTTTCAAGTATGTATTAAGAAGATATTTCTAGTCTCCTTAAAGCATACCCAGACCCTGGTTCTATCTTCTGGGAGGAGGGAATTGATGTGTGAGCAGTTGAAAGAAAATGGAAGAACAGACATCCACACCTGCTGGGGGGTTGAGGAGTGGGGAGGTGGGGGCATTGGGAACCTGGGTCCCACATGGCTGAAAGCTTAATTTCTCAAAAATTGTGTCTCTTCTTCTGGAGTGTTCATAGCATCAAAAGACATGAGGCTTTTTAAAGTTTATTTTATTTTTATTTTATGTGTGTGGTTGTTTTGCCTGCATGCCTCTCTGTGTGTACAGTGCCCATGGAGATTAGAAGAAATCATTGGATACGCTGGAACTGGAAATGCAGACATTTGTGAGCTGCCATGTGGGTGCTGGTAATCAAGTCCAAGTCCTCTGGAAAAATAGCCCATGTTCTTCTCTGCTGAGCCATCTCTCCAGCCCCAACCCAATGACTATTAAAAATGTATGAAAGGAGATGTTCAACAAGATGATGTTTGTGTACGATTGTACTTAACTACTTAGAAACCAGCCACTTCCATTCTTTTCCTCTGGCACCGAATGGTGAGACTAATCAAGATTCAGGCAGATGCCTATGGTTAGCAAAGCTTCTCATACTATCTGAAAAAGAATCATGGCTGTTCTCAGGGCTCCTAGGTGCCAAGATGCTTCAAAAAAAACTATGCCCTGTGTGTTTCTTGCTTGTATTTAGAGCCCATGGAACGTAAACTCTTCTATCAAAATTTCAGTCTCCAAAGGAATTAGCTCCTTAATAGGAATAATGGAGCAATTCATACAACCAAAGGCTTTCTTCAATATAACCTCAGTTGGAAGCAGGGGCATGCTGACCACACAGGTGATAGTTTTGCTGACCTGGCTTCTGAAGGGTTCCTGAGTTCCTTCTGTCACCCCCAGAAGTTGTTTTAGAAGCTGCTTCCTACAGCTCAAGGGGACTGTTATCCCCAGATTTGTGTTAAGTATAGCAAGGCCTAACCCCCTGACTTCAAGTTAGGCCATCTTTGATAGCCAGCCAGCACTGTCTGGGATTGCCTGAGGTCTTTGTTGTAACTGGTTTAGTGACATTTTTTTTTTTTTTTTTTTTTTTGCCCAGTCCTGTAGGAACAAGGGAACATGTTCAAGCAAGGACAGCGCAACAGCCAAGACTGCTATCTCATGAAATGTTTGCTCAGGAGTGCGGCCCTTGGCTGATGTCTGGAACTTGGATCTCATCTGGGTTTATACGCTTCCCAGAAATGATAAGTGCTAGGTCTAAATGGCTCACAAAGCAATGTGCCTTATGTCAAACACTGACTTTCCCCTGGGGAGCCTGCAAATGGTCTTAGACTAGACCAAGAATTCCTATATGACCCATCTCCACTGAACATTTGGCACACTGTGATGCTAATGACTTTTGCTGGTAGACAGCATTTCCCGTGTGTTGTCATGTGTCTTGTGTGACCTATGAGTAGGGGACTCTTGGATACGTGTGCCCTAGTCCCTGGTACTTTGTCATAGACCTCTTCCCTCTGGTGACTTTGCCAGAGTGAATAGCCTGGAGTGCTCCAAGTCCTGTGAACCATCAAACTCAGTGCGCTCCCAGGGTACAAGTCTCCATTATCCCAGGATGCCTAACCTATGCAGTACCCTTGCCACCTCTCACCCAAGGCCTGTCTACTCTGCAGCTTGATTTCAGTTATTACCATTCCCTCTCTTCTAGCAACACTCTAATTCTAGAATCTGCGCTTCAAAGGTCTGCACACCTGACTCAGTCCTTCCAAGTCAGTGACACCCACATGTGATGTCAGAATCCTCACCGTCGGGGCCTCATGGAAGCCATCCTACTTTCCACATGGGTGAAGAATCAGTTCCCTAATTGTTCTCTTCTCAGTCACACTAGCAATACTGCCAAGTTAATCTTCCCGATGTAAACTTTGGAAAAAGTGAGTTTCCTGCTGAAAAAACAAAACAACTTCAACATTTTTCTCATGCTCTCAAAAGAGTGATAAACATCTTAGCAGTACATCCAAGGCATACACTGGCTTCAGCCACTCTGCCTGTCTTGTCCCGCCTGCATGGGCATTGTTCCTTTGGATATTTGGATTGCCATGCTGATCACCAAGGAAGCCTTATGTTTCTCCTGTACAAGTGCTATTGCTTTCTGGTTGGAAGATCATTCCTTGCTAAGATCCTTTCCTTGCTTTCAGTGCAGTGTAGTTTTCTGACTGCCAGCCTGCCTCTCTAAGGCAGAATTAAAGTTTTATACTGTTCTTTCCACATTAAATATAGATTTGGTGTCTCCCTTGCCCTTGAATGTGTGTCTGTGAGCATAACATCAAGGCTCTTTCTCTCTGGTCTTTTCAGGGAATATTTTTGGTCAAGAGTTTGGATTCCTGTGAGACCATCACCATACAGTACATAAGCTGTATATTCCAGGACAGAAGTCCCCCAATGCCCTGGATTTGGTTCCCCCAAATACATGTGATTGATTTCCTGACATGATCATGGAGTGCATCTGTGACCGATGCATTTAAAGAACAAATATGGACACTTGGAACATCTTCATTTCATGCCCCAAAGAGTTGTCCTACACTGATATGTGTGCACTATTTCTGGAAGCATCTCTACTCACTCCCAGAACTCTGGGGGTTTGAACTTCCCCCATGTGACCTCTTGGCCTCAATGAGAAAACTTTTCTTAGTTTAATAGAATCAAAAATAATTAAGTATCAACTTCTCTGTTTGTGCCCAGAATGAAAAAGGGCCATCTCTCTCAGAGGAGCACTGAGTTTCATAGCATAGCAAAGTCTCTGGCTCAGCTGTTCCTCTGTAGCCAAATACCATGCAACAAAAATCTGAGGTTTGTTTTTCATATTGTGTGTGTGTGTGTGTGTGTGTGTGTGTGTGTGTGTAGTGTGCAGTGTGTGTAGTGTGTGCAGTGTGTAGAGTGTGTGTAGTGTGCAGTGTGCAGAGTGTGCAGTGTGTGTGTGAGTGTGTATGGAGGTCTACACACTTAGGCCAGAGGAGAACATCAAATGTCCTGCTCTATCAGTCTTTGCCTTCCTACCCTATGGCATGGTCCTAAAATTTTGAACCTGGAGCAAGGGTGGTGACCATTTAAACCCAGTGGCTGTCCTGTCCTTGCCTCTTGCATGTGCACACAGCCATATCCAACTGTCTTCCTTGGGTGCTGAGGGCTCAAGCTCAGTCTCACATGCTTATATGTGAAGCCTTCTTACTCATGAAAACCACTCTCCAGCCCCCTGACTTTTATGTTTTTGAAAAAATGCAGCATAGCAAGACAGACCCCCAAGACTTTGGTGGGTGGTTTTATGTTTACAGTGTGTTCTCTGAAATGTTCTGCTGTTGGAAGAACTTTTGTAATTCTGCCTGGACTGCGAGCAGGTTAAAGCATGATGTTCTCCCCAAGAACTGGTATCCAATCCACCATTGCAGATGAGGCTGATAACATCTGGGGAGTTCTCTGTGCTCATCTACCATCAAAACAGAATGCTGAGCAAACTCAACAGAGAAACTTTTGCACAGAAATCTGTGAAGAAGACACTGTAAAGATAATCATAAAAAAAAAAACTTTAGGAAAATGTGACCAAATGTCTATTAGCATCAAGGTTAAACCCAGGTCTCTTGAACAGCATATGGAAAATTAACATTATAAAATGTGGGGTAAGACTTCCCATGTGATCTATGGAAGGGAGTCCAACAACTGTTGGACAACATTTCTGTTAGAATTTATTAGAATTTTGGAACACTTTCCCTACTTAGCAGTGATGTGATTACATTAATCATAACTAAAACTTATGTATTCACAAACATATTCTGTGTCCTGCAGCACAGTTTACAAAGCAGGTATAGTGGAAAGTGCTACACTGGAAGCCCCTAAAACAGTATAGATCCCACTGCAGAAATTAGCTGAGTGTCCGAGTCACCATATCCAATCATGCTGCAGACACGGGACAAATAGGCTTGCAGCCCACCCTAGCTTTTAGTCCAGTGTTTCCAACCAGTCACGGGGCTACCACCAGGAAAAGGAAAACATTCTGAGGTTTAAAAGCAAGTGCATCTGTTTGATGTTGTTGTTTGAGAGAAATTTCATTTCAAAGATGATGTAACAATTGGGGCGGAAAGGGTATACGGTTACTTTAGTCTTCCCTGAGGGTCCTGGCAAAGTCTGTGCCTATCAGGCTCTTTAGACCTGAGCCTCTCTGCCTCGTCTTCTGCTCCATTTTCACATGGTTCTAGGGTGAAAGTAAAGAAGTGGAGAAAATCCTGTCATACCCTATAACAACTATTCTAGCAAAGCAGTGCAGAGAAACAAATGCGCACTGTGGCTCATAGGTATTCGGTAGAGAGGTGCTTTTTCCACACAATTAATTTAAATATGACAAAGAACCAAAAATTCCTGTATCCAGTCACTGACATTTCCAGAAATGTCATGGATATTTTGATTTCCCCAACCAGCAGGGTCTTCAAGATGGACCTGAACCTAGGAACAAAACAAATGGAAGGCAGGAACAAAAAGAACGGAAGGACAAGACAAATTTCTCTGTTCACGTCCTTCTTAGCTTTATTATTTCAGCCAATATTTATACAGAATCTCTGCCATGCATGTAGCTGGAAGGAAAGGGGTGGGATATTCAAAAGAATGTGGCAAGCCTGTGAGAGGAAGTAACAGACAGGGTAGAATTGATATGGAAATCTGTTATCAGTTGAGGACCTGGGGAATGTCACCTGCTGAGCTGAGAGGGTCAAAGGAGAAGGCCTGGATGATGTTACCTGCTGAGCTAAGGGAATCAGGAGAGACTACCTGGAGTCATGGTTTAGCTTAAAACAATAAGGATGTAGCCTTCTGGCAAATGGCTATCTGTAGGACCTAATTTATAAAATATGGCTAAGATAGGCTTGGCTCCCAACATTTTGGAATTCAAATAACCAACACCTAGTAGGAAGGGAGTGCTTTATGACTCTCCAGAGTAGACATATGTGGTATTACTTTGTATCATTTGTTCTGTTGATCATTTATTAAATACAGAATGAAGGAAACACCTTGCCAACTCCACCACTGCTGAGTCAAAAGAAGAAACACGTTTGTTTTCTGTTGTTGTTTTCTCTAGACTGTAATTCATGTTAAATGTCCAGATAAATATAGGAATACTAATTTTCTAAAGTGATGAAAAGTTACTGATCTATCAATACAAAGTAAAGTAACACTGAAAAGAAGATAGATTGTAGCTAAAGGAGAAACTGCAAGCAGAAAGGGTCAGTAATACAGGAGGATTTGGGATTTTTTTCTGACATTAATTTCTCACATAATTTTTGAAGCAGTCCTTGTGATATTTAATCTTAACAGCTTGATTCTATCTGGCATAACCATAAAATATACTTGTAGGCATTTCTCCTGAAAGGATTAACAGAGGGGAGGAGACTCCTCAGAGGGGATGGCTCAGATTTAAAGATGCCTGAGGGAAAAGTAGATTGTTGCTTTTGGTCTGCCTGCCATTGTCTCCTGCCAGTGAGTGCATATCCCCTGTGCTGCCTCTGCTGGTTTCCTCACTGACACTAGAGCCTAGTGGTTTGGGCTTTCCAGTGGGGATCATAGGCTTTCCAAGAATCCCCCAGGCCTTCAGCACCAGAGTGAGACTGCTGAGACATCCAACCTCGTAGACTAAGAGCTATTGGGTTTTCAGCCTTTCCAGTGTGTGTCCACAGACATAAATTATTGGATATAAGTCAATCAAATAAATTCCTTTTGTTATATATAACATATATTCATTCTATTGATTCTGATCCTCTAGAGAGCACTAATATAATTGTCTTCAGGTTAATCAAGAGTTGCTGGTGACTTTTAAGGGAGCCTCCGTGGATCTATACAAGCTCTTTGTTACCACTGTTCTTTTTATTCTTCATCCACTGCCTATACTCAGTGCCTTCTCTATGCATCATTGAGCTTAGTGGGAAATGGGGGACCCCTAGGAAGTGGCACCTGCTCACATGCTCTCATGAGTCATGGCGGCCTGGCCTCTCCTTCCCTAGGAAGTGCTATAGTCTTTGAAATAGAAAAAACTAATTCATCTTCAACTAGTCAGTATAATATCTGGAATTAGCAGGGAAACACAAAAAGGACAGGAAGTACTTCAGCCAGTAACTGTTGAAAGCAGGGAACTGCTTACAAAGGTGTTTGTTGGAAGATTCAGAGCAAAAGGAACAAGGTGTGGGAACAATGATGACAATCTGATGCTTCTGGGCTGTCACACATCAGTCTACTCCTGCCACTGGGAGGTCATGGGTGGGGGACTGTCCCACTGCCACCTGGGCTGCTGGCATCTACAGGACATTGTGTGTTGCCATGGTTGCAGTTGAATTTGAAGGTAGG
>PVIH01015833.1:12658-41475 GCA_004025045.1 Sigmodon hispidus
TCCCCCTCCCAGCAAGTAACTGTTTCTTCCCGCCGTCTCTCCCTGCCACTAAGCTCTCATCCAATAAATCAAAGTTGTTAATTAAGTGTACAAATAATCTCTCTGTTTTCCCTATAATCACGCTTTTTTTTTGCTTCTGTAAGCCTGCCTCCCGCTTCCCCTATACTATAAAATCCGCTAGAACAAAGCCTGAGCGCGCCAGTCAGCTCCCCGAGTTGCTGCCGCCCGGAGGTACCTTCGCCCCAATTAAATCCTCTTGTTGTTACAGCTGATTCGTGGTTTCGGTTCGTTCCTGGGTTGGGGTCTCGTCCTGAAGGAAAGTCCTCCCCCGGAGGTCTTTCATAGGAAGTTCCTGTCTCCTTCTGCCTTTCTGGTCTTTCCCGATGTCTGTAATTGTCAGGCACCCACAGAAAGCCACTGGCCAGGAGCAGCCTGACAAATGTGACTGTAGACTTCTAGCCCTGAACAGATCACCGGCTTGTGTGCTAAACTGAGAAAAACAGAGAGAACGCGTTGAGACCGCATACCGTAAAAGAGCTTCCTATACTGCTTTAAAAATCGCTTGAATTGAAGTTGGGCTACTAGAGGGGGACTGGGGATCCCTATGTGGTAGAAACATGTATCATACTTTATTTATAGTACAATTATGATGAAGATGAACAATAAAAAGTGTAAGGAGGTTATTATTTGCTGAATTTGTCTGACCTTTCCAAGTAAAATGCTTTTAAATTTTAATGATAAACCAGTCAGTTCTATATGCTTGTCATGGTAACAGGCATGCATATTGTTCTGTGAGAGTTTGGGGGGCTCTTTATAGTCCAAACTGATTAAATATCTGTTTATAAATGGGTGGTAGAAAATTTGAGAACTTAAAAAAATAACAAATCATAAATCCATTTGCTATTGAAACATAACCATATTCACACTGAAGTTTTTTTTCGAACAAATACACATAATGTTAGACATTTCCTGTGTCAGTGGAATGGTTTATTCTATACAAAACTGTCCATCAAGTTCCTGGCATGCAGACTTTGCCAGGTGTGCTGGTGCAGGACTGTAATCCCAGATCTATGTTCTTTCTTATTCTGGGGCTCTGGTTTTGTCTGAACAGCAACATTCCCAGCTTTTAAAAAGAAGAAAAAAGGCAATCTCCTGCTCTTTGACTCCCTAGGTAGGCACAAAGGCTGTGGTTCTGTTCCAGTCACTGAGTGCTTGGGAGAGCATAATCTTGGAGTAAGAGCGCAGTCAGCTGGTCAGCACCCTTCTCTGTTCACCTCACTATCTGTATTTGTCCCTGGCTGAAATGCAGACATAATGGATCCATCCGGGTGCAGCAGCTGTCTCAAGATATGAGATGAGGCGCTTACTATAAGAATGATGGGAAAGCTACAAGAAAGGCAGATACACAGATCTCAGACAATACCTTAAATCTTGAACCAACTTTTATGTGATCAAATAATAAACTCATAATTTGTTCAAGACTGTTTGGGATTTGTTGAAGCCAGGCATTAATTCCTTTTTCTCTTTATTTTTGACACTGCATGGACATTTCTCTCTTCACTTTCTTTCCTCCAAACCCTCCCATGTATCCCCTTCCACACTCCTCAAAATTCATGGCCTATTTTCCATCAACTGTTACTGCATGCATTATTTTATTTATCTGGACATATACATTCCTAAATATAACCTGTTAAATCCACGTAATCAATGCCATTTATATGTATGTTTTTCAAGCTGGCAATGGAATAAACAACCAATAGATGTATTCTTCCCTAGAAGGAGCCACCCACCCCCATCCCCAGCTTTGTCCAGTTGCCTCTAGTTCTTTAAATGGCATTGAAATTGACTTTTCCCTGCCCAGTTTGACGTGTCCATTAGAAACATCTTTGTTCAGCTCACCTTTGGGTTGTCATGTGGATGAGACTTTACAAGTGGAGCTTCTGATGTCGCTAGGAGACACAGTCTCACAGTAAACTTCCTGATCTCTGGCTCTTACAATCTTTCCACCTGTCTCTGAAACACACCCTGAGTGTTTTGTGGGAGGGTGGGAGAGTTTGTGAATGTATCCACTGGGACTTGGCCCCCCACAACTCCACCTGTGGCCTGGTTGATTTTTAGAGTGATCTTTCTCCAAACAGTAGTTCTTGAAAAAATATCTAAAATAATGATATGATTGTGTATGCAAAAGGCAGCTGTTTTGATATGTTTGTCATGTTCACACTGCTAGCCACTACTGATGTGTGTGTGTGTGTGTGTGTGTGTGTGTGTGTGTGTGTATTTACTTGTGTGGTGCTCAGGATCCACGGCCTTCAATGCTTATTTGCATTCTTTTCTGGCCCTTCCATTCTTCCTCGATCAGTGGACACCCATGTTTGTATCCACTGGTTAGCCAGTTTTCCCTGAGGAATGTAAGATGAAGTGGACTCAAATGCAGACAAGCTCATGGCACTGCAGAGGTCTGCCTATCAAAGGGAATTCATGACTAACTGGAAAGACCAGATGTCACTGGACTCATCAAGAGAAAAGAAATGGATTTCTCCTCACAGGGCATATCAGACTGAACTCAAACAGTGGAGAGCTAAGGTGAAAAAGGGGAAACACTGAAAAAGAACCAAGCAGATTTAGAAAAGCTGAGCAATATTGTCTTGCCTAAGCTATTTTTTGTTTTCAATTGCATTTTTTAATTCTAAGCATTATTTGTGACATTTCTCATTTCTGGAGATAGTTTCTAATAACAGAGAGGAGCAATTTGTGTTTAATTATCTTTGAATTTTCTAAAATAATATAGTGCGCAATCTGATTTTCATCACCTTTGGAAGGAGCCCTTGTTGTGTTGTGATGATACATTGTATATTTAGTAAAATCAGCCTGGATGATCAGAGAGCAGAATCACCCACAGTCAAGCCAGGAAGTTCAGAGAGTGATGATTTACACCTTTAATCCTAACTCTGGGATTATGATACAAAGGTGAATCCAGAAGTGAAAGAGCCAGGCAGGGAAATATTTAAGGCAGGAGAAGGCAGAAATTCAGGCCTTCTGTAGAAGCAACAAGCCAGGCTGAGGACCCTTGAAGATAACATTTACCCTGTTCAGCCTGAGAAGTTGGCTGGGTGAGAACTGACTGTGGTCTGTTTCCTTTTTCTGATATTCCAAGCTCTTCTCCAATATCTGGCTCTAAGTTTTCATTATATGCTGACTAGAATTCATTCAAAAACGCTGAGTCAGGAAGCATTTCTTAAAGGCACTGCTCCTCTGCTTGCCATCAGCAAACAGAGCCCTCCCAAGAACATGCTGCTACCAAGAACAGTTTCTTTGGCTCTGTTCCCTTTTGGTTTATAAGAACAGAAACCTTAAATCTGTCATATGCAGCTCCTGCTTGAACCAAAGCTTGTGTGAGACTGAGGGAACACACCATATTGTAACTCAGACCCAAACGCCACTCTGTACTATGGCCCACTTGAGAGACACAACTAGAAAGCTGGTGTTAGCTTTCTTTTAGAGTCTTTTATAAGCTTTCTCAGGTCAATGCAGATTGTTCCCCACATTGTAACGTCATCTGTAATAAGAGTTTCTGGCCCTGTCTAGCCTCAAGATCCAGACCAGCAGCCCCAAACAATCTCACCAACTTTTATACTAATTACATGCTGTTTGGCCTATTGCTCAGACATATTACTTGCTAACTCTTACTCTTAAACTAACTCATGATTAGCCAAATGGCTTTGTACCTTTTTCAGAGGATTTTGGTTTTCTTTCATCTGAGAGTCTGCCTGGCATCTCTGCTCTATTCTTCCTCCTCTCAGAGTTTTCTTAGTCTGGTAGTCCCACCCACACTTCCTGTCTGCCTTCTGGCCAAACAGCATTTTATTAAACCAGTAGGAAGGACAAATATTTTCAAAGTACAAGAGCATAGTCCTACAACATTGTGTGAGTGCCAACTGAGATGATGTCCTGGTAAATGTATTCTGAAGTACTTACTAGCTGTGCTCAGGTGAGGTTGTCCTTGACCTTTGCCCATACTATATTGGGGAACCAAACTATTCTGACACTCCTCAGTGCTGCTAAGTTTGAGAATAAAAGAGAAGCCCTGTACAGAGTGGTGACCAAATGCTTCACAATTTTGCCACCACACCCTTCTTAATTTTCAACCCTAATAGATACTTCCTTGTCTCAAATACCATTGATCTATAATATGTCATGCCTGCAATATATGCTAGGGCAATGGCGGCACAAGCCTTGTAAGAGTAACCAACCAATAACTGCTTTGACTGTAGGCCTACTCCATGAGATGGAATTTACATTCAGTGCTGCGAGGCTGAGTCAACCTAAGACTACATAAGCCAGTGACCTAATGGAAAACAAAATACTACTGTTCTGTCTCAGGGACATAGAAATAAAATGATTCTTTATAACATTCTCCTATAATCATTAATCAGTGCCTTGCTCAGACACCATCAGAGAGGCTTCCTTCTGCAGCAGACAAGAACAAATACAGAGAACCATGGCCAGACATTATACAGAGTGAGATCTTGGAACACTTGTCTTGGAACAAATGGGATGTCTCTATCAAATCCCTCCTCTCATAGCTCAGGAAACCTCAAGGAAGAAAAGCCAGAGGATGGAAGACACTGAGAAATCAAGGCCTTCTAGACACGGCAGGGCAGATTTTTTAACATACACAATCATATTATAAACTGCTGCTTTCATTGTAGCTTCAAGATGCTGTAAGTTCCGCTTCCACCTTCATTTAATCCTAGATATTTTTTAAATTTTTTCTGTGATCTCTTCAACAATCTACTGATCATTGAAGAATGTAATGCTTGGTTATGGTTAGGGTAATGCTCAGTTGCCATAGATTTGTGAACTTACTGTCATTTTTCTTGCATCGATTTCACTTTTATTGCACTGTGACATGGCAATATATAAAAGTTGGTTTTAACTCTTTTGCATTTGGTTTGACTTGTTTTATCAGTTTTATCTATTTCAGAGGACAGTCCATGGACTTCAGAGAAGGTGTATTCTATATTTGTTGGACAGAATATTCTCAATGCATCTGAAAACATTTGCTGTATGTGTGGTTTTACTCTGAGGTTTCTTTGTTTAGTTTTATTTTGCATAAAATAAGAAGGTGCTGAAATAACTCACTATTATTGTATTGGTTCCTGACTGGTGTTCTCTAGCCATTAACATTTTGTTTTTCTTGCCAGTGGGAAAGCAGCAGGCTGGGTGTGAGCAGCTTTTACAAATCCATCAATTCTACTCTGTGGCATTCAGTCCCAGAGTCTTGACCCTGTCTACAGCTAGAAAAATATTTTGCCCCTGGGGCTAATTTAGACCTCAATAGAAGTATGACCCTCAGTAAAGAATTCCTCAAGGATGGAAAACTGCAGATTTGCTCCCTCCCTGGCCTTTCTCCTGTGTCTCACTGTTCAAAAACTGCAGTGATAGGACTGGCCCTCCTCCTGTGTTCCTTTGTTCCACTTCAGTACACTGCCTTGCAACCCCCATAGAGTATACACAATCAATGCAACAGTTGTGTGGTATCAGATGTCCTGAGGGGGTGGCAATGAGCATAGAGACAGAAAGATTCCTGAAGAAGAGGTCACAGTCTGGGAATGGTGCCCAGTTCATGTATTCTGGAAGACAAGCTTAGGCTTCCCCGTTCTCTGTCACTTCAGTGAGAAGTGTCTCACTGAACTGGAGGATGACAGGTAGCAGAGGTGTCTAAGGGGCAGGAAAGAAGTAGCTTGGAAAAGGTCTAGAGGTGGATGAGGACAGAACTGAACCCTGCAAACACATAGAAAGGTCTTTTGCATGCTACCTCTGTATCGTCAGTGACCATGGCCCAGGCAGTCACATTAGTGTTAGTTTCTTCCATTCATTTTAATATATAAAATTGAAAGCCACAACTTTGGTACATATAAATTTATAATTATATCTTCTTGATAAGCTGCTGCCTTTATGAATACATAGTGGCCTTTGTCTTTTTTTACTAAGTCTTGCTTTATTTCTAGTTTATCCAATGTCAGGACAGATATAGCATCCTGGTTGGGGCTACCTTCTTCAGCTGAGAGATTGTTTTCCACTCTTTGTCTTTAGTCTGCTCATTCTTTACCAGTAAGGTGTGTGTGTGTTGGCTCCAGCAGATAGCTGCATCTAGTTTTTATTCAACCATCTTGCCTCCTCACTTGTACACTGAAGCTATAGGCGTTGGGTTACAGTTGAGAGATGTTACTAACTCAGGACCTCATTGGGTGCCTGGGTTGTTCTTTTCTTATCCCCTGTGAACATCAGGCTTTTCTGTCTTCTGTTCTGGGCAGGATGATTCTTTTCTAGCCCTCCTTTATTCACCTAGTCCTCTCAGGAAATTTACTATTTCTTGTGCCCTGTGTGTAAGGATTCCTGGCACTCCACGTAGCTGAGCCAACTCGGCTCAAGTGGGATGCACCTTGTACAGAGGCACTCCCCTGAGTGTGGCTGCATAAACCCTGTGACACTGCCAGCACTGCACTGCACTGCATACATGACCCATACGGAGGCACGCCCTAAACGTAACTACGTAAACCAGTTCACACCCCTTCTCTTAAAAGAGACCGTTTGAGTTTGGGGTCTCTCTCTCTCTCCCTGTCTCCTGATCTTCTGTCCTGCTTCTCTGCTTCTGCACCTGCCTGGGAACACTCTTAAATAAACTTTCCTGTGGTCTTTTCATGTGCGAAACTAACACTGTGTATAGTATTTTTTCAAGGTTCTTCTGTAGTTCTGGTTTGGTGGTCAAAACCTGCTTGAGTTTATGATTTTCTTGAAATGTTCTCTTGGGGGGAAAAAAGACTTGCTGGATACAACAATCTAACACTGAAAAAAAAAATCCCACATTATTTCATACTTCCGTGGCACTGGGGATTGATGATGAGAGATCTGAAGCTATTCTTGTGTTTCTGCCTTTGTACGTAGTTGGTGTTTTTATTGTACCTTAAGTTTTGTTTGTTTATTTTGTATGTTTGATGTCTTGACTAAAATATGCCACAGAGAGGTTCTTCTTTGGGGTCCTCTGTGCCTTCTGTATTGGATGACCTAGAGGTCTGGGGAGCTCCTGGTGTCATTTCAAAAAGTGTGTTCTCTGTGCCTTTACTGCTTGTCTTAGCTGCTTGTACCTTGTGAGTTCTCAGGTTTGGTGTCTTGGTGTGTCCCAGTGCTCTTGAATGCTGATCTACCTTACTCCTTATGGTGTGTGTGTGTGTGTGTCTGTGTGTGTGTGTGTGTCTGTGTGTGGTGAATGCATACACATGTATACAGGATGTGTGTATGTCTGCAAATGCACTTGCCTATTGATGTGCACGTAGAAACCAGAGATCAGCATCAGGTATCTTCCTCAATTACTTCCCCATCTTATTTTTAATGACAGAGTTTCTTGCTGAGCTCAAAGCTCACTGTTCTTGCTGGCCTGGCTGGCCAATGTGCCTATATCTTTCTTATTCTGACTCCTTCCTTTCCTGGTTTACACAGAGGTGGATTTCCTTGACTGCTTCTTTAATTTTATATGACAATGATCTGGCTTTGAACTTACTAAAAAACTAATATTTGATTACATTACCTTTTGCTTATGAGGAAGTATAGTAGGAAGTTTCTGGTCTTTCTGACCTGTGATCCAGACCCACAGATCTGTAGTCCCCACAGTAACACATAGATGCGTCTATTAATTTTATGATGATTGACCTATGGCCCAGGCATATACCTTGCTAACTGTTAATTCTTAAACTAACCCATGATTCTTATCTTGTTCAGCCATGCAGCTCAGTACCTTTCCTCAGAGCAGCATTTAAGCTTCTTTCCTCTGCTTCTGCTGGCTTCTCTGCTGGTCTCTCTGGCTTCTCTGCCCTGCTCTTCCTGTTCCCAGAGTTTTCTTAGTCTGGTAGCCCTACCCACACTTCCTGTCTGCCTCTGGCCAATCAGCTTTTTATTAAACCAGTAGGGGGGAAAATATCTACAATGTTCCAGAACATACTCCCACAGCAGAGGCTGAGAAGTTTCAGAGTCATCTGTTTAACATTGCTCTCACTGTTCTCCTGCCTTTTACATGTTACTGTAATCAACATGAAAGAACCTGGTGGCATCTTCAAAGTCATGTGGAATGCTGAAGCTGCTGCTTTAGTTCAGTCTTGCGGAAGAAAAAGAGCTCACACTCCTCTGTCTGAAGACTTTAAAGGCACCTCAGCCTAGTTGGCTAAGGCCCACAGTTGTCTACTCTTAACCATCCAGGAGACCAAGCATGATCTTGCTGGCCTTGGATTCAGGCATTTTATTCCTAGGAAGGAAAGAAGGGTGGACAATGGGAGGTGACCTGCCGTCTCTGGTGCAGTCCCTTTGCCTGATGTACTTTCTCCTCCCCTGTTGTTCATCCTTACAGAAGCAGCTGCGAGAGCAGCAGTCACACACTCCATAAAGTGTTCACTGTTCTACAGAAGGTTATAAAACGTTCTGTTTGGTACTTTGTTATTTACCAGTTTTAAGTTTCTATGTGTGAGCAACACTGTTTCCTGAATAGAAGACTTAGAATCGTGTAAACAAAATGCCTTTCCTTTGCAAAGTGTGTGGCATCATATATATTATTTTATAGCCTTTGCATTTCAAAGACAAACTGAGAAGACATAACGAAAGCCTGCATAGATGATTTCAAGCAAATACAAAGTTTTTTCTACAGGATTAAGAATATCCTTCCTGGAAGCACTAGAATTCTCATCTCCCTGTCTCCAGCACTCTCAGAGCTTCAGCTTACAGGGCCAACACAGGCAAGTCAAAGGCCTACATCACTATAGCTGGAAAAGAAACCCATCATATACTGTGACACATAGGGAGGTAAATCTCACATGCCTGAGGATCAAACACCATAGCAAAAAGGCCTGAAGCCACTACTGAACAATAAATGCATCAAGACCCCTGTCAAACTCAAGGAAATTAAGCCCAATGTCCCCAAGTATCAGCTGTTGCTCAATGGACTTTCCTGCCCCATACTGGGAAAGTATCCTGCCCATGCTGCCAAGGGTTTGCAGGCACAAAGACAGATGTGCAAATGAAGGCCTGGGTGCCAGCACAGTCCAGGTTCTCGAGGGCACTCAGGACGGGCCTGTGAAGATTTCATAGTGAAGGCCTCTGATGAGGCCAAGGTGCAGACAGAATCAAGTGACCCTGGGAGACTGTTGTGAGGGGCTAGCTGCATGCACTATTCTACAAATAAACCTGAGACAGAAAAAAATAAACCTCAAAGGAACATCACACCCTCCCTGTTGTATTTATGACTTTCAAATCATATCCCTTGAAAAGACCTTAGAGATGACATCATCAAATGACCTCAGTTTACATATGAAGGCAGTGCCTTAGGTAACTGACAGTTTGCTTAGAATGCTGTGGCAGGCTGTCATCAGGGCTAGAAGGAGCACTCATGACTTCTTATACAAGTGCCAAAGGTACTTTGCAAAGCAAAAACAGTGACAAAAATGTTTCTACTATTTTTTTTTAACTCATCTTTCCAAAATGTATGTCATCAAAAGTCAAGTTCATGCCAAGCTGTTTCACCAATAGGAGTATGTTAGGGTCCTAGTGTGTGTTTGCAGAAACAGATGCATGAGGTATTGTTGAGGGCAGCTCCTAGTTTCGATGTGTGAAAAAAGATGTAAATGATTTTAATATTTATATAATAAAACAGTTATAAAATGTCAAGTTACATTTTAAGGACGACAGCTGACATTTTCCAGTCAGGTCTATGTAACCCTTTTTAAATTTTTATGACTCCTTCTGCTCTGTGTTAATTTGAGATTTATAATATTGCATGCACACACACACAGACACACACACCACTAAAACCGCAGCTTTAACTGAAAACTGGTATAAAAAAAGAAAGGCATTATGCACAATCCTGAGCAGCTTAAGCCCTGACACACATCTCTGCTCTTTGGACCTCTGCTCCCACACACCAGCAGATGCTGTCTAAAACACACACCCCCACATTCACACCTCCACACTCAGCTCTCAGAATCTTGACACATTTGTTCTTCCTCCTTCACAGAAGAGAGGTAGCAGGAAGAGAAATGAAAGTTACAAGTACAGAAGAGTGTGGAGTGAATGTGTGTGTGTGTGTGTGTGTGTGTGTGTGTGTGCACATATGTGTGTTATCCAAAGTCTTCAGGAAAATAAAGAGAATTTGTTTTTTTTTTTTTTTAAAGACTTAGTAGAAGTGATGGAAAGTGTACAGCCAGGTACCTTAGGCCAATCCATGAATTTAGAAGTGACTGTGGGACATTAGGGTTTAATTCAATCCAATTTGATCACAATGTGTCTGTGTAAATACAGTAAGTCAATATTTTCCTGAGAAAGAGGTGTAAGACAATCTTATTGAGTTAGCTTAGAATAAAAGGAAGTATAAATTATTTTTTCCCAATGGTATAGAACTGTTAAATCTACTGGCTAGGTGTTCTGCCCTGAAGCTCAAAATATTTTTTTGTTCTATATTTAGATTTAGGAGTACACAATTAGATTAGAAATCAGACATTTGAAAGAACACAAGAAAATTATTGATACTACTAATAAAAACACACAAGCCAAGAGCTGAGACAGACCCCACTTACCAAGCAAGGAGTGACAGTCTATCTGAAAACAGCAGGCAGGCTGTTTGTTTACCAGGAATATTGGAGGTTCTGTCAAGCACTGAAACTCTGAAAACAAGATACTCAACTAATACTTCCTACTCAACTAATGAGCAGAGAAAACTCGCCATTAGTGAAGACTTGGACTCTAGGGGATGACTGGGATTTGGGTCACAAATGCTAGAAAAACCTACCAAAATAGTCACAAAAAGAAATGTATTGGCTTGTATAACTGAAAAGCCTCATTGCAGAGATGCTGACTTCAGGGACAGTTGAATTCTTGACTGTGGCAGTGAGGTCACAGCTCATCTTCTAATTCTGTCTTCTACATAATTTTAGGTAGCTTTGCTATTCTGCTCTCTAAAACCAGCAAACAAAAATAAAGGGTCTTCTGGAATGGACTTGAACCTTGGGTGCTACCCTGAGCTAGTAACCATGACTGGAGGAATGTGCATGAGCTGATTGAGGCTTAAGGTATAGTTCTGTTCTGGAAGAGGCCAGAAGGGTAGTCTTAGCCAACTGAACATGAGTAGCAAGTGGAGAATAGGAAAAGGGTCTAGCTCAATATGAGATGGCAAATGCTGCTAGAAAATGGAAAATGAATGAGGGGTTTTTGTTTTCTGCCGTAATAACAGAATGCTGAAGACTAAATTTCTGTCTTTTAGAAGTCACCTAACTAGAATATTTTGTCACAGTGCCACTGACCATGACAAGGGTGAAAGCATGTTCAGGTGATGCTAATGACCCTCTCATTTCCTCTCATTCAAAATTACTTTTCTCAAGTTGGGAGTTCTTCAGAACAGGCAGTGTACAAAGTCAGGTTTTTTTTATGGCAAGATAGAACAGAGAACAGCACATTAATAGTTATATAATTTAAGTTTAGTGTATGACAAATAGATGCTAGATATACTGGGCTATTGGACACATTTTTCTAACAGACCCCAAAATAGGGCACACTTACTTATGCCTCTGCCAGTAATCTGAAACTACTTCCTTAGCTGGGAAGGCCATTCTGGTCCTGGAAATCACAGGTTTCCTTTGGCCAAACTAGCTCAGTTCCCTCCATTTTCCTTGCTGAGGTTTGCTGACCACCTCCCTTTCTCCCCCCGCCCCAGCCACCACACACACACACACACACACACACACACACACACACACACACACACACACAGCTGCACTGTAGCCTGAGGAGAGAAGAATGAAGAAGTGATTGGCAGGCAGCTAGCTCCCTCTCAGGAAAGTAATGCAGATGCTCCAGGCCTCTTCTGTTCACTTCCCCTTGGGCAAAACTTAGTCGGTTGTCTGCATTGCATGTCAAGAAAGGATGGGGACTATACCCTCCAGTGAGCAGTTATCTGACAGTCAAGACTCAGGAGGGTCCAGGGAAGGGAGAAATATAGGTAGCAGATATGGGGTCAATGATTGGCTCTGTCACATGTCATCCTGTGAAGGGTAGAGGTGACGTAGAAGGGGAGCAGATAGCTACAAATGCTGTCCTTAAAAGAGATGTTCCACACCGAAGCTGCTGACATACGCTATACTGATAATGACCTGACAATTTGCAAATAGGTGTGGTTCTTTCTCTTGTCCTTTCAGTGAAAATAGATTCTTTCCTACCGTAACTACATCTTGACTATGGTTCCCTCCCTCTGCTCCTCCCAGCCCCTCTCCACCTCCCTTCCATCTGCCTTTCTGTCTCTCATTTTTTTTAAAAAAAAAAAGGCTTCAAAATAAAACATATGTATGCATTACTTCTCTAGGAATTCTTTGCTCTAGGTGCCTGAGAGCTATTGAAACCCGAAGGGTCGTCGTGGTGGCCACCCTTTGCTGGCGAATTTGATGTAGGAGATTCTTAAACAACAGAAGAATTAAAAACACCACTGGCCCAAGAATCTAGGAGGGGTTAAATACCTTTTTAAGATTGCTTTATATGTTATTTAGAAAATCAGTTTTTAGGGTCATGGCAGGCATCTTGGTTACATTTAATTAATGAATTTGTTCCTGAAGCAAGATGGAATAATTAAGAAACTTATATGACCAAGTCTCTTTTATATATTGTTAGTTGATTTTTTAATGAAATATTGGAGACTCTACATGATGTGAGACAAAGGTATCTGGAATCACAGGCAACAATGTTAACTTTTTAGTCATAAGATCAATCTGCTATTGTACTATATGTATGGTCTGATGGAGATGGTGGTTAGTGACTTCTTGGGTGTGTAATGCCTCTGCAGACTGAACTGGTATCTGATTCAAGGTCTCAGCTGTGGCAGCAGTTTGAGATAGTGAAATTGCTTTAGCTCTTGTTTCACTCGATGCTAGTAATAATAATTAATTAATTAATAATATTAATTAGTATAGTAAGGAAAATATATTTTCAATGGGATTTTATGGCCATAGTTTTTGGATCTGTTGCTAGATGAGCATCTCTAGAGAGTACTCATATGGGTGTTGTGGCATTCTGGGAACTAAGCATGCCCCTGCCCTCGGGGAACAAAGGGAGGCAAATGACTGCCATTGAAAAGAAATAGAATCTTTCTGCCTAACAAGCTGCCGTGGCATATTTTTAGGCCAATATGGCCAGTGCTAGTTGTATGCTGGGCTCAATTTAGCTTCATCAAGGCTGAGGAAATTAATATAAAGAAGAACTTTTTATTATAGCCAGGTTAAATTTTTTTTCAGTGTTTGGTGATAACATGTTTGCCAAGAGCTCCTTTTGAGGGATAAATGAAAGTGCTGGTCCAATGCTGGCTTTAGCAAATCAACCGTGTCCTGGTGTGTGTGTGTGTGTGTGTGTGTGTGTGTGTGTGTGTGTGTGTGTGTATGTATTTTCAGATGAAGTTCAGAATTGCCCTTTCAAAATCTGTGAAAAATTGTGTTGGAATTTTGGTGGGAATTGCATTGAGTCCATAGATGACTTTTAGTTAGATGGCTGTTTTTACTGTTAATCCTACTGATCCATGCACATGGGAGATCTTTCCATATTCTGATATCTTCTCCAATTTCTTTCTTCAATTATTTGAAGTTTTGTCATATGAGTCTTTCACTTGCTTGGAGTTACCCTCCAAGATATTTTATATTATTTGATGCTATTGTGAAAGGTGTTGTTTCCTTGAATTCTTTCTCAGTCAATTTTCAAATGCATATAGGAGAGTTGTTGACTTTTGTGAGTTAATTTAGTACCCAGCTGTAGTATTTAGTTTCTGGCTCAGACTAGCCCCAAGATCTGGACCAGCTACCCCAAATAAACTGCCCACAGCTGCTTGGTCCCAAACAATCACACAAAGTCTTATATTAAATTCATGCTATTTGACTATGGCTCATAGTCATATCACTAGCTCTTTCATCTTAATCTATTTCTATTAATCTGTCTTGCCACATGATCAGCAGTTTACCTGAATTCCTTTACATTTTCCTCCTTGGCAGCAGCTCACAGCATCTCTGTCTGATGCTGCCCTCCTTCCCTTTTACCTATGCTTGAATTCCTTGCCTGCCTATAAGCTGGCTTGCCCTAGGCCAAAACAGTTCCCTTGTTATCCAATGGTATTTTACAGCATACAGAAAGACATTCCACATCATCCAACTACTTTGCTGAAAGTGTTTATCAGCTCTAGGAGTTTTCTGGTAATGCTTTCCAGATCACTTATGTATACTATGATATCATCTGCAAATATAGTTTTTGTTCTTTTACAATTTGTGTTCTCTTGATCTCCCTCAGTTGTCTTGCTGCTCCAGCAAAGACTTCACATGCTATATCTGAATAGGTTTGGAGACAGTGTCTTGTTCCTGTTCCTAGTAGAATTGCTTTGAGTTTCTCTCAGTTGAAGTTGACGTTTACTATCGGCTTGCTGTACACTGTCATTGTTATATTGAGGTACATTCCTTGAATCCCTACATCTCCAGGGCTTATCATGAAGGTGTGTTGAATTTTGCCCAATTTGAATCTGATGAAATTTTCATGTGGTGTTTTATTTCCATTTGTATATACATAGTGGGCAACATTTATCAATTAACAGATGTGATTCACCCTTGCATCTCTGGAATAAAGCCTACTTGATCAAAGTGTATTATCTTATTGATGTGTTCTTGGATTCAGTTTGTAAATAGTTTATTGAATATTTTTGCGTCTATGTTCATGAAAGATATTGGTCTGTAATTCTCTTTATTTGCTGGGTCTTTTTGTGGTTTAGGTATTAGGGTAACTGGCCTTGCAAAATGAATTGGGCAATGCTCCTTCTGTTTCTATTTTGTGAAATAATTTGAAAAATATTGGCATTAATTTTTCTTTGAAAATCTGGTAGAATTCTGTGCTAAAACCTATGGCCTTGGAGTTTTTTGTTTGGGATTAATCCACTAGGAATTATAGGTCTATTTAAACTGTTTGTTTGATCTTAATTTAACTTTGGTAGGTAACATGTATAAATCAGTTTCTTTTAGATTTTCCTATTTGGTGGAGGTAGAGTACATATTTTTAAAGTATCTCTTTGTGATTCTTTGGATTTTTTAGTGTCTGTTTTTATGTCCACCTTTTCATTTCTAATTTTGTTAATTTGGATTTTCTCTCTCTCTCTGCTTTTTAGTTAACTTGGATAAGTTTTTGTCAATCTTTTGACTCTCTCAAAGAACAAGTTCTTCATTTCATTGACTCTTTGTAATGTTTTGTTTCTATTTTAATAATTTCAGCCCTGAGTTTGGTTATTTCTTTCCATCTATTCCTTTTGGGTGATTTTTGTCTTTTTGCTCTATAACTTTTAGTTGTACTGCTAAGTTTCTAGTATGAGATCTTTCTAGTATTTTTATTTGGGTACATAGTTCTATGAAACTGTCTCTAAGAACTATCCTCCTTGTGTCCTGTGAGTTTGGTCCATGCTGTGCATTCATTTTCATTCAAGTCTAGAAAGTCTTTAATTTCTTTCTTTATTTTTGTCTTGACTCATTTTTCATTCAGTGAAGCACTGTTCAGTTTTCATGAGTTTGTAAGCTTTCAAATGTTTTAGTTTTTAATGATATCCATTTTTAATATGTAGTGGTCAGATAGGATGCAGGGTGTTATTTCAAATTTCGTGTATTTGTTGAGAATTGCTTTGTGTCAAGTACAAAGTTAATTTTAGAGAAAGTTCCATGGTGTGCTGTCCCGGCCAGCAGGGTCTTCAGCGTGGACCCGAACCTGGGAATGAAGCAAATGGAAGGCAAGAACACGAAAGAACGAAAGGGCAAGACAAAGACCTCTGATCAAGGCCCCCATAGCTTTATTATTTTAGCCAATATTTATGCCAAATCTTGGCCATGCATGTAGCTAGGAGGAAAGGGGTGGGATATTCTAAAGAAGGTGGCAAGCCTGTGAGGAGAACAGGTTGGGTATAATTGATATGGAAATCTATCTATTGTCAGTTGAAGGCCTGGAGAATGTCACCTGCTGGTCTGAGAGGATCAAAGGAAGCCACCTGGAGTCATGGCTTAGCTTAAAACAATAAAGGCTTCTGACAAATGGCTATCTAGGGTGTAGACTGCTGGTAAATGGCTAGTGATAGAATCTAACTTATAAAATATGGCTAAGTTAGGCTTTGGCTCCCAACATTTCCTCCCTTGCAATTATTTTATGAGGTAAATCAGTTATTATATGAGTGGGCATTAACCAAGAGGGGGAGACAGAGACCTGATCCTCCAAGCATTTTCCAGGTCAGCAGAAGGAACCTTCTATGGCTTGGTAAAAGAAACTTTCTTTCCACATGGCAGATGTCCTTTTTTAGGAGGAGAGGGGCTAGGTTATTAATATTAATACCTTTGGACATGAGCCTCTATGCAATCAGGCTTGTTCCTCAGGAGATTCAGATGCAGAATACATGGTCCTCTCGATTCAGTGTTTTGCCTCACATCATCATTGGTACCCAAGCTTGCTCTCAAGCAAGCTTGCATAGCTCTGAATACTATGCAGTTCCTGAAGGAATTTCATCGCCTGAGGGTTCACGAACCCTTGATCTGTAAAGTAACAGACTTGTATGGATATTGATAGTGAGCCTGTTAAATGTCCATGGTCCAAAAGCCCATAAAGCAAAAATCCTATAAAGTGTCCTAAAGGGGAGGGTTAAAGGGTAGTAACCCTAGGGGAAATGGAAAACCAGCTTTTAAACCATCCTTCCTCCTGCTCTCTATGCTTTTTCCTATGCTCCAATCCTTCTCTAACCTAGCCATACTATCTCTAATGCAAAGTGTGTAGAGGGTAGGCTAGCACACAATAAGAAGAAGGCATACATCTAAAGAATAATTCCTGTCTGCCAAAGAACAGAGCCACACTCTGGGAAAGAAAAGCAACCAGCTTCAAGGTCTGAGAAAGATTTGCATTGAAAGACAAGAACTGTTGATTTGGTTTCTGCTGAGAGGGCAGGGAAGCTGCTCCTCTGCTCTCCAGTCTGAGCTGTCAGCTTCAGTCAGCAGGAGGTCCTTGATTCTGTCCCAGGGAGTCTGCAGTCTAGGAGTATTCCAGGTGTGGGTCATCTGCATCCTGTGAAAGTCTGCATCCTGTGGGAAAAAAACACAAACAGACCCTCTCCCCTACACCAGAACTGGGTCTGGTCTACCTTAAGTGCCATCTGCCAGATTTTTTTTCATTGATCCTGAGGTAAGGCCACATTTCTAAACCTCCAGTATCTATCAGCTGCAATACATGACTGAGAATCCACAGTTAAAACATTTAAAATATAAAAAAATGAAGGATAAATGATCTTTGGGCATGGCTACATACTCTCCCTTCTTAGTTTTAAGACAAACTTTAAGAGTGCAATGAGAGTTGCTTCCACAATTGTCAGACCCATAAAAATTATAAGAAATCTCAGTATTCAGCACAAAATTTAGCAAAACTTTATCTCATTACTTAATTTCATTACTTTTGGAAACTCTATAAGCAATGGCTTTTAACATCCTTAGCCTTTTCCAAAGAATGTGCAGAGGCAAAAAGATAAGATGAAAACAAGTATCAACAGAAACATGAACATAGACCATTCTTCCAAAGGAGGGAATATGAGTAACATCCATCTGCCAAATATGATTTAGGAGCAAAATGTCCCAAGGATTCATTCCAAAATAGTTTATTGACAGAATTGCTATACACAAAGGACACTGTTTGACTATTTGAATGGCTTGGTCCTTTGTGATCTTGAAAAGAAATTTCAAAGATCCAGTATTAAGATGAAATCTCTGATGGGCTTAAAATACATTAGCAAATGCATTAAACATAACATATGTTGATTCAGTAAACTGATCAGCATGGACATTGCCTTCACTAGGAAGATCAGAATGAGCCTATAAATATCCCACATAGAGTAGCTGAGTTCTGTCCTACAAAAGCCTGTATTTTTAATGAAAGCTGACATACTTTACTCACAGGTACAATATAACTAGCTGTTTCTAAAGGGCCAAGGATCCATGCCACATATTGACTATCAGTGAACAGATTAAATAGTTCAGGAGAATATGTATTAAGGCCAGCTGTACAGCTAGAAACTATGCCACTTGAGCAGATTTGGCTGCTGTGATTTGCACCTGTAAGTGGTGGAGAGACCACCATTGCACAGTATATTCTAGCATTCTTTAAAGGTTCTAATGAAATAACTCTGGAAAAACACACTGAATGAGTCTTTAAAAAGTCAATCAATTTTGGAGGAAGGATAGTGATTATTAAAATCACACATTTTTGAGCACATAAATAGTCCATTCTGAATTAGTGGCTTGCATCCATGAGTGTCATGAATATCCAGAGTCTATGCTACTCAGAAACCTGCTTATGTGGCTGGGGTCTTGCCTTCATTCTTATGCTAAAAACCATGGCTGCCCAGGCCTCTAGAGCCTAAGGCTGGTTAATCTGTAGGCTCCCACCGTCTTCAAGTTTGAGCCTTGAAGCCTAGGGCTTGGTAGCAGCAAGGCCAAAATGGAGGTTTCATTAGTATAAGGTGTTAAAACGTTATACTGTATGTTACCAAATGTTTGTAAGTTAAGCTTAAATCTTTATGGAATTACATTTAATACAGCCAGGCAATAAGACAGAACAACTTAGCAGGGCAGTATTTATAAGAGATTGTAACTAATCCACATTCATGGTACAGTAGCAAAATTCTAAAGAAAAGATAAGAGACATGGTATAACATGCCTGTTGTCCTGGCTATACTAGGAGTTAAAGGCCAGAATACAGCCTTTTTAGAAAACATTGGCAGTTTCTCAAGTATATAAGAAACATAAACTGCCACATGACTCTTCAATCTCACTTCTTGGAATCTAGCCAAGAGAAATAAAAATATCTACTCACCTATTATAGGTTCATAAACAAAATACAATATATCATTCATGCAACAACATTTAGAAATAATAAAGGAGAAAATACTAACACATGCTATATACATGAACCTCAAAACATTATGCTGGGAAAATAAGCTAGATATAATGCAGGTTTTTCTTTGTAGCCTTGGATACAGACATCCATCTATCTCTGTCTCCCAAGTTTTGGGAGGCATCTGGATTCTTGATCAAAACTTTTCATGCTCTTCTGAGACTTCCTTTTTAATTTTGTTAATAAGAAAACACTGTTTCATTACTACCTTCATACTCTTTTAAGAGTTAACTCAAGACACCACTGGCATTTTCAAATACAAAAGCATACTTGCTTCTGTGAGAAAAAAATTGCTTTTATTAACCCTAATTTTTCATGTTTGGAGGATTTTTAAAATCCTGGTAGAATAAGTGATCCCTATTCAATGCTGCTGTCCTTAATAACTGCCTGGAGATCTGGGGAATTATTATATTTTCTCAAAACATCATTCACTAAATAACAATAAGAAAATGCCTCAACAGGGACTTTCTCAGGTCCAAAGGCATTATAATAATCCTGGAGACAATTACTTATTCTTCTCCATCTTTTTGCATCAATCATCCCCTCCTGTGGAAACCAGGGGCAGACATCACCAATAAATTCATAAAACCTCTTAAAATCTTTTTTTTTTTTGACCCTGGTCCCTCATGTTTGAAGAGTTTCCTTAAGCCCTGACAAGAACAACTCATGCTTGCCTAATACCTGCCCCTGGCGTCTTCACCTGTGATTATCCTCAGACCTTACTCACCGGATGGGCATTTCCTGCAGCGGTCGCAGTACAGGATCTTCACTCACAGTGATCTGTGGTGATCCACTGTCTGATTGATGGCCGTCCTCTTAATGGTGAGACATTTGTCCCATCCCGTGGCTCCAGGCACATTGGGTGCCATTTTGCCCCAGCCAGCAGGGTCTTCAGCGTGGACCCGAACCTGGGAATGAAGCAATGGAAGGCAGGAACACAAAGAATGGAAGGGCAAGACAAAGACCCATAACTTTATTATTTAAGCCAATATTTATACAAATCTCGGCCATGCAAGTAGCTGGGAGGAAAGGAGTGGGATATTCTAAAGAAGGTGGCAAGCCTGTGGGGAGAACAGGTTGGGTATAATTGATATGGAAATCTATCTATTGTCAGTTGAAGGCCTGGAGAATGTCACCTGCTGGTCTGAGAGGATCAAAGGAAGCCACCTGGAGTCATGGCTTAGCTTAAAACAATAAAGGCTTCTGACAAATGGCTATCTAGGGTGTAGACTGCTGGTAAATGGCTAACCATAGAAACTTACATAAAATATGGCTAAGTTAGGCTTTGGTTCTCAACAGGGTGTTAAGAAGAAGGTATGTGTTTGAGGCATAGATGATAAGAAGTGTCATCTTGTTGAATTTTACTTTTGATGAGCATGTGGTATCCTTCTTATCTCTTCTAATTACATTTAATTTAAAGTCTATTTTGTCAGATATTTAAATGTCAGATATTTAAACCAGCTTGCTTCTTAGGTCCATTTGCTCAGGATTTTTTTTTTTTTTTTACATCTTTTCATCCTGAGATGATATCTACTCTTGTGCCCCAGCCAGCAGGGTTTCAGCGTGGACCTAGACCTGGGAAGGAATCAAATGGAAGGCAGGAACACAAAGAACGGAAGGACAAGACAAATCTCTCTGTTCAAGTCCTCCTCTTGCTTTATTGTTACAGCAATATTTATACAGAATCTTTGCCATGCAGGTAGCTGGGAGGAAGGGGGGTGAGAAATACAAAAGAATGTGGCAAGCCTTTGAGGGAGAGTATGGAAATCAGTTATCTGTTGAGGATCTAATCCTGAGTTGGGGGAGCTACAGGAGAAAGCTGGAGGATGTCACCTGCTGGGCTGGGGGAGCTACAGGAGAAGGCTGGAGGATGTCACCTGCTGAGCTAAGAGAGTCAGGCCAGACTGTCAGGAGTCATGGTTATGCTACAAACAATAGGGAATGTAGCCTTCTGGTAAATAGCTATCTGGGGTAAAGACTGCTCGCTAGCTATAGGAGCTAACTTATAAGTTGGCTTTGGCTCCCACCACTCTAAAATCTGTTTCTCAGATGCAGCAGAGGGTTTCTGTTTCTACATCTAGATTCTGTTTCTACATCTATTCTGTTACTCTGTGTCTTTTTATTGTGGAATTGATACTATTGATGTTCAGAGATATCAATGACCAATGATTGTTGATTCCTGTTGTTTGTTATTGATGCCATGTATATGTATGTACTTCCCTTAAATTGCTTTTTGGTCTGAGATTGTTTATTCTTTGTGTTTCACTAGATGTAGCTAATTTCCTGAGGTTGGAGTTTTCTTTTAGCACCTTCTGTGGGTATAGATTTGTAGATAGATATTGCTTAAATTTGGTTTTATCATGGAATATCTTATCTTCTCCATCCATGGTAGTTGCAAGTTTTGCTGGGTATAATAGCTTGAAATGGCTTTTGTGTTCTTTTAGAGTCTACAATATATCTGTCCAGGCCAGCATATCTGTCCACCATAACTGTTCTGGCTTTTAGAATCTCCATTGAGAAGTCAGGTATAATTCTAATAGATCTGCCTTAATGTGTTACTTGGTTGTAGTATAAGGTTTCTGGCCTGGACTTTCCAGCTGAGACCAGAGATTTGACTGGCAGTCCAACAGAGACACACAAAGACTTATATTAATTTTAACCTGATTGGCCTAGGGCCCTGGCATATTGCTTGCTAACTCTTTACCCTTATACTAACCTATGATTCTTATCCTGTTCAGTCATGTGGCTGGATACCTTTCCTTAGAACAGCTTTTCAGCTTCTTCTCTCTGCTTCTGCTAGTGGCTCATCCCTCTTTCTCTGGCATCTCTGCTCTACCCCGAGATTTTCCCAGAGTTTCCTTAGTCTTGTTGCCCTGTCACACTTCCTGTCTGCCTCTGGCCAATAAGCTTTTTATTAATCCAGTAAGAGGGACAAATATCCACAACATACCATAATACTACTATGTTTAGTCTTCTTCCCTTGCAGTTTTTAATATTCTTTCTTTGATCTTTGGCTATTATGTGTCAGGGTAGGAACTCAAAGCAGGGAGAGCCTGGAGGCAGGAGCTGATACCGCATTTTTCTCCTGTCTGATGACCTTAGCTTGTGTCTAGTTGACATAAAACCATCCAGCTCAGAATCTGTTAATTTCCTGTTTGAGAACATTTGTCATAGTCTTAAAGGGTGCTTTACATCCTGAGTGAGGTAACCCAGAACCAGAAAGACAAACATGGTATATACTCACTTATAAGTAGATTTTAGACATAAAGCAAAAGATAACCAGATTACAATCTACAATAATAGAGTAGCTACGTAATAAGGAGGACCCTGAGAGTAACATTTACAGATCCCCCTGGGAAGGAGAAATAGATAGGATTTCCTGAGTAAATTGGGACCATGGAGGGAGGGGACAAAGGGAGGTGGGAAGAGAACATGAGATAATGGGATGGTTGAGTTAGGGAAGAAACAGAGAGGAAGAACAACAAAATAGATATCTTGATAGAAACTTGGTGCTAGGGAAATACCCAAGAACTCACAAGCATGGTCCCAGCTGAGAGTCCAAATAATACTGGAGAGGATGCCTAAACTGGCCTTCCTCTGCAATCAAATTAATTGTCATCATAAAATGAATCTTTATCCAACAACTGATGGAAGTAGATGTAGAGATCCATAACTAAGCACTGGGTTGGGCTACTGGAATCCAGTAGAAGAGAGGGAGAAGAGATTATATGAGCAAAGGGGTTAGGATCATGATGAGGAAATGCAGAGAGAAAGCTGACTTGAACTATTGGGAGCTCACTGACTCTGGACTAAGAGCTGGGGAATCTTCATGGGACCAAACTAGGCCCTCTGGATATGAATGACATTGTCTGCTATGGGCAGTTTGTGGGGTCTCTGGCAGTAGGACCAGAATTTATTCCTAGTGATGAACTGACTCTTTGAAGACTATTCCCTATAGAGGGATACCTTGCTCAGCCTTGATTCTGGGTTGAGGAGCTTGGTGCTGCCTCTACTGGATGTGGCAGACTGCATTGACTCACCCTGGAAGTCCTTATCTTTTCCGAGAAATGAAGATGGGGATGGGGTGGGGAGAAGCTGGGAGGTGACTGGAAAGAGGGGAGAGAGGGGAATCAATGGTTGGTACGTTAAAAAAAACTTTTAAGTAACATTTTTAAAAGGGTGTTTTAAAGTTTGTCTTCTGCTTCAGCTGTGTTGGAGTTCTCAGTCCTTCTGCAGATGCTGAGCTCTAGGGAGAAATGTTGTCCTGGCTGCTAATGGTTGTGTTTTGTCCAGGCATCTGGGATTAGGAAGATTATAAATTCTCGGTCCTTATAACTGGTCTTGTCTTTGTTGCATGGGGATTTTGTTCTTTGGTTTCTGATATTCCCTGGTTCTTAGGAGAGAGTGGTGGCTGTAGTTTCTTATTAGGAAATTCATCTGAATGTTGACAGATGTGGTACTGGGATTCCAGGTAACATTTTTCTGGGTATTGGGAGCTGACACTTAAGAATGGGGATGGGCTGAGGGTGTTCCTAGGAGGGAAGAAAAAGGGTTAGGGTTAGCTGTTATTCCCCAGGGAAGGGGGAGTAAGAATGGCCACAGTGGAAGGTCTGCTACAGAGCTGGGCTGAGATTGGGGGTCAGGCTTGGAGAGCTGGGGACATGAGTGAAAATTCAGTTAGTCTCCTTGCTTCTGAGTCAGAGATACCTGTGGCATCCTAGGGAGAGCCTGCTGGAGGCAAAGCAGGAGATAATGCAATGCTTAGGGGGAGGGAGGCTAGGAAGGGAGATCTGTGGGAGGGGCTAGAGATGGGGGCTGTGGCTGTTCTGTGCAAAGCTGCAGATAGGACTGGGGTATTGGATATGAGCATGCATGGGGGTGAAGATCTGCAGTCAGCCTCAACAAGTGTGATCTTAAATGCCTTCCAGACATTGCCTCAGCACAATTAACTGATTAGGTCAGAACTACAGACTGGTTATATTTATCATACTTTGTTCTTGGGGTCCTTTTCTAGGACTGATTCATCCTGGTCCCATCATTTCACCATGTGAAAGTTCTAAGGAATGCAGGAAGCTTTTTCAGAATTAAGAATTCTATTTTCAACCTAAAATACATGCAAGTATCTTAATTAATTAATACAGTCACAGTCTGTTCTATGTCAGAGGAATTTATTCCAAACCAAATGTGACAAATTTAATGCACTCAAACATTTGACCAAACCCAGGGAAGGAGGATGAATTCTAAATATCCAGCTGCACTTTGTCATTGCTGTGACCAAATACATGATGTAAGAACTTATCATGAGAAAACTGACTATGGCTTATTGTTGGGAGCCAAAGCCAACTTATTTTTTAGCTCCTATAGCTAGCCAGCAGCTATTTACCAGAAGGCTACTTTCCCTATTGTTTGTAGCTTAGCCCGGACTCCTGACAATCTGGCCTGACCATCTTAGCTCAGCAGGTGACATCCTCCAGCCTTCTCCTGCAGCTCCCCTAGCCCAGCAGGTGACATCCTCTAGATCCTCAACAGATAACAGATTTTCATATCAATTCTACCCTGTCTTACTTCCTCTCACAGGCCTGCCACATTCTCTTGTATTTCCCGCCCCCCTTCCTCCCAGCTACCTACATGACAGAGATTCAGTATAAATATTGCTTGTTACAATAAAACTTGAGGAGGACTTGAACAGAGAGATTTGTCTTGTCCTTCTGTTCTTTGTGTTCCTGCCTTCCATTTGTTTCATTCCCAGGTCTAGGTCCACGCTGAAGACCCTGCTGGCCTGGGCAATTGGCACCCACCATGTTCAGATCCACAGGATGGAACAAACGTCACACCATTAGGAGGATGGCCATCAGACATTGGATCGCCATGAAACGCCGTGAGTGAAGATCCTGCACTGTGACTGCTGCGGGAAGTACCCGGCCCGTGAATTTGGTCCAAGGAGAATCACAGGTGAAGATGCAGGGGCAGGCATTAGGCAAGAATGAGGTGTTCTTGTCAGGCAGGGCTTAAGGAAGCTCTTCAAACACAAAGAACCAGGGTTAAAATAAAGAAGGAAAGAAAACAAGGAAGAAAAGAGATCTTAAAAGAAGTTTTGAATTTATTGGTGACGTCTGCCCCTGGTTTCCACAGGAGGGGACGATTGATGCCAATAGATGGGGAAGAATAGGTAATTGTCTCCAGGATTATATTGCTTTTGGGCCTGTTTAAGTATTTTCTTATTGGAATTTAGTGAATGATGTTTTGAGAATATATAATAATTACCCAGATATCCAGAGAGTTATTAAGGAGAGGGACATTGAATAAGGATCACTTATTCTACCAGGATTTTAAAAATCCTCTAAACACAGAGATTTAGGACTAAGACAAAGCAATTTTTTTCCTCACAGAAGCAGGTAGGCTTTTGTATTTGAATTATAGTGTTAAGGAACTTTTACAGTGTTAATGTATTGCGTTTTTTATACATCTTGGCCTGAGAGGACAGGTCTAATACAGGTGAAATGCTGATGGTGTCTGTAAGTTAACTCTTAAAGTATGAAGGTAGTAAGAGCATGAAAAGTTGTGATCAAGAATCCAGATGCCTCCCAACACTCGGGAGATAGAGATAGATGGATCTCTGTAGCCAAGGCAACATAGAGAAGCCTGCATTATATCTAGCTTCTTTTCTCAGCATAATGTTTTGATGTTCATTTATATAGCATGTGTTAGCATTTTCTCCTTTATTATTTCTAAATGCTACTGCATGAACTATATATTGCATTTGGTCTATGAATCTGTAATAGGGGAGTAGATATTCTTATTTCTCTTGGCTAAGATTCTAAGAAGTGAGATTGCAGAGTCATGTAACAGTTTATGTTTCTTATATACTTGAGAAACTGCCAATGTTTTCTAAAAAGGCTGTATACTGGCCTTTAGTTCCTGGTATAGCCAGGAAAATAGGCATGTTATACCATGTCTCTTTTACCTTTTCTCTAGAATTTTGCTACTGTACCATGGATGTGGTTTAATTCCTTAGTTACAATCTCTTATAAATACTGCCCTGCTAAGTTGTTCTGTCTTATTGCCTGGCTGTATTCAATGTAATTCAATAAGGATTTAAGCTTAACTTACAAACATTTGCTATCATATAGTGTAAAGTTTTAACACCTTATGCTAATGAAACCTCCATTTCAGCCTTGCTACTACCAAGCCCTGGGCTTCAAGGCTCAATCACAGTGGGAGCCTTCAGTTTAACCCACCTTAGGCTCTAGAGGCCTAGGCAGCCATGGTTTTTAGCAGAAGAATGAAGGCTAGGCTCCAGGCCACATAGCAGGTTTCTGAGCAGCCTAGACTCTGGATATTCATGACATTCGTGGGTACAAGCCACTAATTCAAAATGGATATTTTATGTGCTCAAAAATGTGTGATTTTAATAATCAGCATCCGTCCTCCAAAATTGATTGACTTTTTAAAGGCTCATTCAGTGTGTTTTTTTCTGAGTTATTTCATTACAACCTTTAAAGAATGCTAGAAAATGCTGTGCAATGTAGTCTTTCCACCACTTACAGAGGTGCAAATCACAGCAGCCAAATCTGCTCAAGTGACATAATTTCTAACTTTACAGCTGGCTTTAAATACATATTCTCCTGAACTATTTTGTTTGTTCACTGATAGTCAATATGTGGCACAGATCCCTTCAGAAACAGCTAGCTATATTGTGCCTGTGAGTAAAGTATGTCAGCTTTCATTAAAGATACAGGCTTTTGTGGGACAGAACTCAGCTACTCTATGTGGGATGTTTGTGGGTTCATTCTGACCTTCCTAGTGAAGGCAATGTCCATGCTGATCAGTTTACTGAATCAATATATGTTATGTTTAATGCATTTAATAATGTATTTTAAGTCCATCAAAGATTTCATCTCAATGCTAGATCTTTGAAATTTCATTTCAAAATCACAAAGGACCAAGCCATTAAAATAGTCATACAGTGTCCTTTGTGTACAGAATTTCTGTCAATATCCTACTTTGGAATGAATCCTTGGGGCATTTTACTTCTGAATCTTATTTGACAGATAGATTTTACTCATATTCCCTTCTTTGGAAGGATGGCCTATGTCCATGTTTCTGTTGATACTTGTTTTTATCTTAACTTTTTGCCTCTGCACATTCTGGGGAAAAGACTAAGGATGTTAAAAGCCGTTGCTTATAGAGTTTCCAAAAGTAATGAGATAAAGTTTTGCTAAATTTTGTGCTGAATACTGAAATTTCTTATAATTTTTATGGATCTGACAATTGTGGAAGCAACTCTCATTGCACTCTTAAAGTTTATCTTAAAACTGAGAAGGGAGAGTATGCAGCCACGCCCAAAGACCATTTGTACTTCATTATTTATATTTTAAATGTTTTAACTGTGGATTCTCAGTCACTTACTGCAATTGATAGATACTGGAGGCTTAGCAACATGGCCTTACCTCAGTTTCAATGAAACAATCTGGCAGATGGCATCTAACTTAGACCAGACCCAGTTCTGGTGTGGGGGAGAGGGTATGTTTGTGTTTTTTCCACAGAATGCAGACTTTCACAGGATGTAGATGACCCACACCTGGAAAACTCCTAGACTGCAATGTCTCCCTGGGACAGGGACAACGTCCACCTGATGACTGAAGCTGACAGCTCAGAGTGGAGAGCAGAGGAGCAGCTTCCCCGCCCCCTCAGCAGAAACCAAATCAACAGTTCTTGTCTTGTCTTGCAAATCTTTCTCAGACCTTGAAGCTGGTTGCTTTCCTTTCCCAGAGTGTGGCTCTGTTCTTTGGCAGACAAATTATTCTTTAGATGTATTCTTTCTTCTTACTGTGTGCTAACCTACCCTCTAGACAGTTTGCATTAGAGATAGTGTGGCTAGGTTAGAGAAGGACTGGATCATAGGAAAAAGCCAAGAGAGCAAGAGGAAGGATGGTTTAAAAGCTGGTTTTTCATCTCCCATGGGATCCTTGCAGCCAGGATTGCCTTCCCCTGTTGCTATTCCTGCAGGCTACTTAAAGATTGTAATTGATCTTAAGAACTGTTTCTTCACTATCCCCTTACACCCAGATGATAGACAGTGATTTGCCTTTAGTTTACTTAGAACTAACTTCCAGGGACCAATGTTCCGTTACCAATGGAAGGTTTTGCCACAGGGCATGTCTAACAGTCCTATGTTATGTGAAAAGTTTGTTGGTCAAGCTGTAGATCCCCTGAGAGATAAGTGGCCTCAGATTTATATTATCCATTACATGGATGATATTTTGTTGGCCGGACCTGATAGTGTCCAGTTACTTCATTGCTGCCAAGATTTGTCCTATAATTTAGCTGCTCAGAGTCTTCAAATAGCCCCAGAGAAGATTCAGTTAACAGATCCCTATTTTTATTTAGGCTTTGAGCTTTACCACCAAAAAATCTTAACTCACAAGATTCAATTGAACGTTATACACCGTCGAACATTGAATGATTTTCAGAAACTTCTAGGTGATATTAACTGGATTAGGCCCTACCTTAAACTTACTACTGGGGAATTAAAACCCCTTTTTGATATTTTAAAAGGAAGCTCAGACCCTTCTTCTCCCAGAAAGTTAACTCCCGATGAGATGGCTGCCTTAGATTTAGTTAATAGGGCTATACAGGATCAAGGAGTTTCTTTTATTTTTTATACTAAACCTCTTCTGCTTATTCTCCTACTGGGGTCTTCTGGCAAGACGGTCCTTTGCTTTGGGTTCACCTCCCAGCCTCCCCCACCAAGGTACTTGCTACTTATCCATTCTTAGTTTTCTAGCTTGTTATGCTGGGAC
>PVIH01015834.1:0-47963 GCA_004025045.1 Sigmodon hispidus
AAAAAAAAAAAAAAAAAAAAAAAAAAAAAAAAAAAAAAAAAAAAAAAAAAAAACAATAAAAGTTTACTTTCACTTAGAATTTAGCCATGTAATTAATTTAACCATGGAGTATTACTTGACTGTTAAAAACAAGGACATCATAAAACTTGAAGGCAAATGGAAGAAACTAGAAAAAATTATCTTGACTGAGGTAACCCAAACAGAGAAAGACAAACATGATATGTACTCTCTCATAAGTGGATATTAGCCATAAAGCAAAGGATAACCATGCTACGATAGACCCATAGAGACTAGATGTAGTGGCATACTCTACTTGGGGTCTGTCAAGTCAGGCTCAGACCTGTGGATTGAAAAAGGACACAGATACTATTCATTCAAGGAGAGTGCCACTTAATTGAATCCCCATCTTGGCTTAAATATGGGGCTACCTATGGCAGGAAGCACACTGTGAGTTCTCAAGGTAGCTGGAGATTACTGACTTTAGACAAAAAGCCCAGCTTTCTGCACCAATCCCTTCAGACAAGAAAGCAAAAACATAGCCGATAATGAGAGACACAAGATATGCATCTAGCTATCTACAGGCTATGTCCTTCAAGGCTCAGAGTGCAGGTGAAGGTCAGAGCAGGGGCCTACAACTAGTTAACATGGGGGACTCATGAAGGATACTCAGATCTTCCTGGGAAGGAGAAATAGATTTCAGGAGTGGACTGCAGGTAAAGGGAAGGGAACGTGAGCAATTAGGTTGTGGGTGAGAGGGGCATGAGATGGAGGGAGACAGTACTGAAAGAGAATACTGAAAAGTTGGGGGCACATTTTGGGGCCAGCTACAAATGTACTGCAAGGGAGTATCCCAAGAATCTACAAGCAGGATTCCAGCTAAGACTCCTAGCGATAGCAGATATGTGGCCTCAATTGGCCGTGTCCTGTGACCAGATTGGTGCTTATTCCAATTGTCATCACAGAGATGCAGACCACAGCCAAACATTAGATGGAGTCCAGGGAATCCTGCTGAAGAGGGGAAGAAGGATTGTAGGAGGAGAGAGGTCAAGGACAAGAAAACTCACAGAATCAACTAACCTGGGCTCATAGGGGCTCACAGGGACATCCAGCAAGCCTGCATGGGAGTGACCTAGACACTCTGCATATATGTTACAGTTGTGTAGCTTGCCTTTTATGAGACTCCTAACAGTGGGAACAAGAGTTGTCTCCTACTCTTTTACTGGCTTTTGGAACCCTACTTCTTATACTGGGTTGAGCCTTAAATACATGGAAAGGTACTTAGTCCTACTGCAATTTGATATGCCATTTTTCCTTGATACTCATGGGATGCCTGTCTCTTCCTAAGAAGGGACAGAAGAGTGAATTAGGGGATGAGAGCAGAGTGTGGGGTGGGGGTAGCTGAAGCTAGGATGTAAAATAAATAAATAAATTTATTAAAATAAAAACAAAACACCATTAAAATATAAATAAAGACAGCTCTAGCTATTGGGGATACTTGAGTGAAGAAAAAAAAGAACCACATACAAAATGCATTTATTAGTTGATTTGTTCACTTCACAAATATATAAAAATTTCATTTGCTTCTCATAATTCATGTCAGTACAATTTATCCTACCTACATACAGGCAAATTAAGGCTCAAGAAAGTGAATCACTTACTAGAAGTCACATAAATGTTGATAGAAGTGTGAGTTAATTAAATTATCCCAGCTCTGGGCTCTGGGCAACACTGAAGTTATTTGATGTTCTTATAATACAAGGAAAATTGCCATGTTTGGTCACTGACAGACCTCAGACCACCTGGTTCCTGAGCTCACACAGATAATGAAAAGACACAGATGTAAGTTTTCTGCATCACAGCTACTATACTTTTGCTCTTAAATCTTTATTTTCTATTATGGAAAATATTACATGACCTGCTTTTTTCCCCTTTGAGAGAATCAAAGTAAATGTTTTCAATGTCTATAGCATTCGCCTTGAGTTCTTTGCATTTTCTGTATTTCATACTTTCATTTAAGAACAGTTTGTGACAATTCCTTTGTTGCAGTTTGTAAGTCATTTGTTATATTTTGTTTAACATATGGTCCGATTTTACCCAAATATGTCACATTTAGATCAGAACTTTTGGGTGTTTATATTATTAGCATTTCCTTATCTTAATGGCACTTTCCTCTGATGAGATTTTACAGAAAATATAACATAAAATTGTCTACTTGTGGAATAGTTTCTCTGTTTATAAGTTTCCATTGGCTTTAATTTTATCTCTCTATATGTGGACACCAACAGCTTTTTAAAGTGAGTATAAACAATATCAAATTTATAAATGTCTTCAAATTGTCTGAAAGGAGTTTCAGTGAAGGTCCAGTTATGATGGTATGCTAGAGCCTTGAATCAAACAAATGACTCATTGCAATGAACGTTTTGTGGGGTGGGTGGGGCTGATTGTACAAAAGAATATACTGTGTGACACATCACAGTACCAAATGCTACCAGAATGAGTAAAGATGTGTTGGAAAGAAAAAGGTTCAAGATAGCATTTTTTGTTTGTTTTGTCAGGTCTTTAATTGATTTGGGGGGACCTTGGAGGAATAATACAGGGATGAGGGGAGGATCTGGAGAAACTGGGAGATGAATGAGATTAGATTGCCTGATATGAAATTCCCAAAGAACCAATAACAAATTATGTCATAAAAATGACATATTTATCAATTAAAATTATACCCTTGGCTATCTTCTAAGTAATCTTACAGACTTACGACAAAGCATTTGAAATGTTTCTGATTTTAATGTCTGCTACTGATTTAAAATTCTCAAAAAAAAATGAACTGTAGAGTCACCTAAATAATATCTGCATCATTACGATACCACTGACATGCCAGTGTAGGTGGGAGAGATCTCACAAAGCCCCACTCCTAAAGAAAGAGCTACAGGTAGTTAATTACTGAGAGAGGGAGACTAGTCTTCTCCAGGGATTGAACCCCCTGATAAAGTACTCAATGTCAAGTGGTCAGCCCTAAATACATATACATATAAGCAACGTTAAATTGACTAGGCAGGTATTATACATACACATATATAATCTATATCAATAATTGAAAAGAAAAAGGTTGATAATTTAAGAAGGAGTAGGAGACATGGGAGAGGCTTCTGGGGGAGGCAGAGTAGAAGTGATATAAATACAGTTCTCATATATAAAATCCAAGAAGATATTTAAATCCAAAAAATTATATGCAGTTGTTTTCCCTGAAAGAGTATACTAAACTAGAATCCAAATGTGATTTCAAGTTGAAATTTTAATATTCTTATTTATTTGCAGTAACAACTACATCCATAAGTGCTAGTGATGAACACATGATATTGACATATAAAATAATCTCTTGCTTGAAAAAATATTAAAATAATCCTTAAAAATGAAACTTATTTACACATTATGTCTGGCTAATACTGTGCCAGAGCAGAAGGCTAAAATTCCCATTGCCTTAAACTATGCCATGAATTTGGGCGGTTTCCTTTTACTATGAGTTAAGTCTCTTCCCAAATTACTGGTGACTCCCTTCAGGCAACAGACTGATAATAGATAGATTTCCATAGCAAAACACAATTTAACTGTGGAATTCCCCACTCTATGCACTTTCCCACCTTGAGTCCCTATTTAACTGCTGGCTGAAAAATAAAGTTTTAGAGCTTGATCAGAAATTTTGACTTGCTCTCATTTCTTCATGCGTCTTGACACACCATTTGTCCTGCCCCTGATTCATGTCCATGCTGAAGACCCCGCTGGCCAGAGCAATACATCTAGCCATCTTCACAGATCCCATGTGTCCACATGCTGGAATTTCAGGGAGTTTTGATGCTCAATAGGCATTTGAATGGCTTCTGGGGATCTGAATTCCAGTTCTCATGTTTGTACAGCAAGTGTTTTATCCCCCAACCACTCTTCTAGACCATAATGGATCACTTCTGAGCACACAGAATTTTATGATACTTTGGTTGAGGCAGTTCTGGTCTGAAGTCCGTGAGCTATATCTTAGACATATATTTAGTGTCTACCAGGAACTAACAACAAATCATTGGAGAAATTATTTCTCAGGTAGGTGAAAAACTTGATTCTAAACTGCTAAAGATCTTCCATTGGCAGCTCTCAAAAACTATATACAACCTTATATTTGCCACAAACATTGTGGGTCTGGTCAAGTACTTCAGTGTGAGCTGAATGTAGAGACATCTCTTTAGTTTAAAAAAACCGACAATTTCAGAGGTAATTGGCAAATAGATTGCTTTATTTTCCTCTTTCTTTTTAGAACTACAACAAATTCTTGAGATAATTAACTTCCAGGAAGAAAAATAAGGCATTTTATTTGGGGCTTTGGTTTGGAGGTTTCAGCCTGTGATTAGTGGTCTCCATTGTTTTGAGCCTGTAGTCATAAAGTGGTGCTTCATGGTGGGAACACATTGTGAAGCTAATGTTATCAAATGGCCAGGAAGTGTGATAGAAATACTCTCTGTATGATGTCAATAAAGTAACTGGTTTGGCCTATGCACAGCACTGCAGAAGTGGGTGGAGAATCAGAGGACAGACAGGTAGAAGGAGGGTGGAGTTAGCCAATCTCCATCCCACTCCTGAAGAATAAACATGTAACAAATCCAGGTGAGCCACAGGCCGGGCCACATGGCGGACAGATTAATAGAAATGGGTTGAATTAATATGAAAAAGCTAGCTAGTAATGTGCTTGAGACATGGGCCAAACAGTATGAAGTTAATGTAAGTGTTTGATCCATTTCTTTGGGGAATAAAAGCTGCAGCGGACCAGGTTCCAAACCTCTGGCCCAAACGCAGGGAAACATTATACAACAAGGAAGAAACAAGAAAAATCAAGAAGAGCCCAGGGACCTATAGTCCCATTCAAAGGCAACCTCCTTTGACCTAATGATAACATATTGGGCCTCATATCTTAAAGGCTCTACTGCCTCCCATGAAGTCCCCTCTAGAAACCAAATCTTTAACACATGGGGCTTTGGGGGATATTTTATATCCAAACTATAGAACAGATTAACTCAATACAATAAAATGTGGTTTACATTGCTACCAGAAACCCCTTTAAAATAAGAAGAAAACAAAAAGCTACAGATTTACAAATTAGCAAACTTCATCAATGAATATACATATGTAAATATACATGTATGCAACTGTTATTTCCCAATCAAATGACTGTAAAACAATTTCATGTTCACTGTAGCCAAGTCAAAAAATGTATTTACTTAAAGCCAAAATCCTATAATGGCCAAATTCTTTTTCAAATTCTTATTACATCAACATGAATGTTTTAACCATCCTCATTTATCATTTCTCCAGCTTTTATCAATAGTTATTGTTTTAATACTGCACCATTACAAATGATTAATAAGGCCTCAGCTTGAACAATAAAAGTCAGCATGCAAGCCATTACCTCCTCGTATGGTCTCAGTTGTGCATGCCTAGGCTGTGATGCACATACAACATTTTATCTGACTCAATGTTGTTTAGTACTTGAAAAACTTAAGGTAAAAAAATTTAAATCAAAACTTCACAAAGAATATTCAGGAGAACAGTTCCCTATTGATGGTTGATATCATGTTAATTCATTTGTCTTTCTGGGTTATTGTCACTAGTTCTTTGCTTTTAGTCAGACCTAGAAGATCTTGCCATAGTACAATGTTAAAGATGTCTGTGGGCCTCAACATCCCACAATCCTACCACAATTAATTGTATCTACATACTAGTCTCCTAATAGCTCCCCAGATACACAAATGTTTTCTTACCATGCATTCAGTAATAAATGAACAAGCATCTGAGAGTGTGATCTGTATGGACACTGCTGAATCCAGGGCATATGCACAGCTTTGTATTTTCCTTTTAAACTAAAAATAATGGATTTTTTTTGATAGTCTGTGTTTTATTATATTCTTACCATGTAGAGCTAAGTTTTCAAATATCATTTCCCTAAGGTAGAACAAGTTATATTAAGGACAAATGGAATAAGAGAAAGAGAGTATTACTCTCTGTGACCAGCTATGCAAGTAAATATACTAGACATTGATGACACTTGGTGTCAAGTAAATATCATTTGAATTACTTTTGTTCATCTATAGTACATCACCCAACCACATTGCCACAGATTCTCTTTTTCATTGTGTTGTTCCTGGTTCTGATACCTGAGTATGTTCCTTCTTTCGGTTGATCTGCCATAAAATTCTGTTTGAATGGATTATTGGATTCTTGAGGTTGGCAGCTCACTTTCTATATTTGTGCACATGGCCATATTCTGCTCTCCTGGAGAGTAATTTATTAATATACTACTCTTCTGTGGGATTTGACACATTCTGTCCATTAAGTAGCTGTTTCACAATGCTGAAAAATAAATGTCAATCATTGATACATTTTAACAATAAAAAAACAATATCTGGTCAATATAATGTCTATTAAAATGACAATTTTAATGTCTATTAAAAACCAATTTTCAGTTGATTCCAGTTTTCAGTTAAATCATCTATTCTCTTTGCTTTTGTATTAAATCTGAGTTAGAGGGTACTTTGCTAACCCATGACCCATTTAATTCTCAGATGAATTTTTTTTTAACTATAACTCATTTCTGGCTCTTTTGGCAGCTTATAACATTTATTGGAGGTAAGTTTCTAATTTTTTTAGAAACCTTGTTCTCTGCTGGGGTGATGATACATACCTTTAATCTAGAGGCTGGGGAGTCGGGGGAGGATCACTGTATGTCTAAGGCCAGCCTAGTCTACATAGTAAGTTTGTCACACTTCCATTTGTCATTTCTCAAACAAGGACTGTAACTGTTTCCAAAAATCCTATGTTATTATTTCTGCTTACTAATTATCACTTGCTTTCTGCTAAATTTAGCAAGGCTCTATATCTTTCATAAAACATCAGAATCCCTTTATTCTTAGCACTCTCCTCCATTTACAAGCACACACATTCCTATCATTTTGTTAATTAAACCCAGTAGTTTTTAAATTCCCACTTTGCATCTATATAAGAGAGTTAAAATGAAAACTTACAGTCCTTTTTACATAATTAAGTTCCCTAAAAACCTTTGTTTTGAGTCAATATGTGCACTTTAAGTAACATTATTATAGAATAATTTGGGAGCATGAAGCAATCTGATTGGCCACCAGCCATCAGTTTATAAACTTATCAACATAATTCCATTCTTATCTCTAAACTCATGATCATGAGTAATGAGTTTAAGATGAAACAATAATTGCATTAGTTATAGTTATACTTGATGAATGAATGCAAAAATATTATACTTCAGAGACACACATTAATATAATCAATCATATAATTATACAGTGTAGTAACTCAAAGCCTTTATGTAGTCAATATATTTTATAATATACAGATAGAAAATTAAAATCAAGTTAAAAACTCTTAAGTAAATATAGAAAAAACTTAAAACATGGGTTTTTCCAATTTGCAATTCCCCTAATTTGCAAACTAAAAGTTGGTTAAATTATAAAAAGCCATAGCAAAGAATTATTTCTATATTTTTAACCTGATAAGCATAATCACGTGATTCATTTTGTGACTATCTTAGGATTTTTATTTTTTTCTTTTACCCAATATCTTCTTTATAGTCCTTAGTAAAATTATAACCCTATCAACAAAACACTTGTATTTGCATAGCACTTTGTAATTCTGAAGCCATTCACCTGCACTATCTCATTTGAAATCATTTTGACCAATGCTTCAGGTTTTATTGATAATCGAACATCCTGGTAACCTTGCAAACCCTGAAGTCTTGCAAATTCTCCTAGTCTCATGTAAGCATCTCTAGCAGTGTCAGTTGCTAACCTTTGTACCTAATTCCCAAGTCCTACCTTCCAATTTTGACACTGGTATTAGAACCACAGGATTCTGCTGTGACATGAGCTATTTCTGAAACTTGACAAATGGAAGAGCTGGAGACACTCAAGGTGAAAGAAAAGAAAAGAAACTCACTTTGGTGTGCATCTTGTATTCCCACTGTTGCCTAAGAAAAGACCCTTTACCGCCTTGTGAATCGTGAATCACAATTATTGTTATAAAATGCTAAAAATGTATGTGTAGACGTCAAACACAGTAAGTCCTTTAATACTGTTGCTAAAGATTAGAGAGACCACATTCACCTATGTCACCTTGTAAAAAGAATGCTGTTGATATCAGCAAACCATACTAACTTGTTATTAGAAAATAGACATTTTAAGGCATTTTACATCATAATTTTGCCATATGAATTATTGTGCTTTAAAAATTGTTTGGATTTGGTATCCATGTTCAGTTTAGGGATAGAGAGGGACTTAACATTCAATCACACCTCATTAACTTTTTAGACTGACAACTGTGGAGCCTGCATGAGACTGAACTAAGCCTTCTGCATGCAGGAGACAGTTGTGTAGCTTGGTCTGTTTGAGGAGCGCCTGGCAGTTAGATGAGGAACTATCCCTACTTCATGAGCTGACTTTTTAGAGCTCATTACCTATGATAGGATGCTCAGCCTTGATGCAGGGGGGAGGGGCTTGGTCCTCCTCAAGTAAATGTACTGGGCTTTGGGGACTCCCCATGTGAAGCCTTACCCTTTAGAGGAAGGAAGGAGAGATAGACAAGGGAGGGGTGCTGGGAAGGAGTGGGAGGTTAAGAAGGGGAACTGTGGTTGGTATGTAAAATGAATAGAAATTTTTCTTAAATAAAAATGCATAAATAATAAATAACCCTGCAACTGTGACTACCTACATAAGACCTTGGCATGCATGAGCACATTCACATATACCCCCTACACACATGCATGCACATATACATCCAAATCCCAACATATGTATGTGTGCAATATAAAAGAAGGGATACTGGTTTAGAATAAGAAGGGGATCAAGAATGCAAAAAAGTTAACAAAGGGTGGTGGGGGTGAATATGATCAGAATCTATCTCATACATGCATGAAATTGGCAAAAATAAAAAGAAGAAAGAAAAAATAAAGATAAATGGCTGGGAATTTTAGTTTGGCAGATAACTATCCTAAGTATTCTTATTTAATACAATAGAAATAATCTGAGGCACTTTCTTAATAATAATTTAAAAGGGCCCTGTGCTCCATGTGGGAATGTATTCCACTCTGTTGAACCAGTTCCTGTTGATATTTAAGCTATTTCATCCTTTATGGTTGTAAGTAATCCCATGAGGAAATAGTCTTGACCATATGTCAATTTGCATTTTGGAACAATTTCTGAGAAGCAGTGTTGCAAGACTAAAGAGTACATGTAGAATATTTTATCTAATAATGTTGCATTCTCTTTCACTGAGGCTGATGTTATTTTATATGGTTTTCATACTGGGAACCTTGACAACTATATAGGTGAAAAATAGAATGTTCCTGTAATTTAAACTTATATTTACTACCTTATGAGCTATGTTCAATACAGTTCATGCATGTTAAGACTTGTTCTGTGAACTGATTTTTTGATTGTTATTCCATAAAATGTATGCCAGTTCTCAGAAGCATTGTCTGTCTCTGAGCATATTAATCTGTGTTAGACTTACAATTGTTTATCCTTGTTGCTTCTGAAACTTATTGTGTCCATTTATATCTCTGAGCTATTTTGATATCTGCTTCATAGTAATATGATCAATGATGTTATTTGTTGTTTGTCCTATAGGTTTGTTCACATAATGCTTATTTAAAAGGCTACATTTCTACCTTGTTGAATGTTACCTTTACCAGTGTGGCACTTCATTTTTCTTTAAAAAAATATTTATTTTATTTTACATGTGTAACTGTGTAAGGCTGTCAGATCTTGGAATTACAGACAGTTGTTAACTGTCATGTGGATGCTGGGAATCAACCTCAAATCCTCGGGAAGAACAGTCAGTGATCTTAACTGCTAAGCCATCTCTCCAGCTCAGCACTTCATTTTCTATAGTAGCTATTTGTCTGACCCCAATGGTTTTTCTGTTTGCTCATGCATTACTAGACCAGACTTTTAGTTATCATATGTAACCAAATATAAACAATAATTTATTTTTTCAAAATCCCTCTTAGGAATCCCATAATTTTTCATGTTTGTTTACTCTTTTGTATAAACTTTATAACCAATCTGTTAACCAACTCCAAAAGTGAAATGTTTTTCTTAGGATTGAATTTAATGAACAGCTTATTTAAGAAGGATTGGCACATATGATGTGTAACCTCTTACTGAAAATACAATTTTATATTCATCTACTTTTATCTTTGAGGCATGTTTATAGTTTCATCTACATAGATTTTCTCTATTTTATTGAGCTTATGTCTAAGAATTTTGCTTTGTTCTCTTCTTTAGGATAGACGACATAATTTTTTCTTTTTCTTTTTAACTCTTTTCTCATACAATACATACTGATTATAGTTTTCTCTCCATCTACTTCTCCCAAACCCTCCTACCTCCCCCCCAGATCTACTCCTCTTCTGTCCCTCATTGGAAAAAGGATAGATTTCTAGGAGATAGCAACCAAATATGATATAAAAAATAATAAGACAAAATAAAAACCATCATATCTAAGTTGGACTTGGCAACCCAAATGCAAAGAAAAGGGCCCCAAGAGTAGGAACAAGTGTCAGAGACCCACTCATTCTCACACTCATGAGTTCCATAAAAATACTAAGCTAAAGGCTACAATATATGCACAGCAGACATAGTGCAGACCTGTGCTTGCTGCTTCAATCTCTGGGAGCTTATATGCATCTTGCTTGGCTAATGTAGAAGCCCTTGTTTTTCTGAGGTTCTCCATCCCGTTAACTCTTATACTCCTTTTGCCTCCCCTTCAGCAGAGTTCCTTGAGCTCTGAAGTAAGAGGTTTGGTGGAGACATCTCTTATCCTATTTTATTTGGTGTCATATATGACATCTGATCCTCTGTTACATTTTTAGTACTTCCCTTTTAACTTACAATGGGCTTATTGCATTTGGTTAGTTTTATACCTTGATACTTTAAGTTTTCATAATTGTAATAGTTTCTGCAAGTTGAGGGGCAGCTTCAGGATAAAGAATAATAACATCTAAAATAGAGATTAGCTCTTTCGTTTCTAGTTCTTATGCCTGCAGTTACCCTTGTTTAAATGACATTGGATAATGCTTTGAGATACATTTAAACAGTATTTGAGATATTCCATTTCCTTTCCTCATTTTGACTTTTGTAAAAATGTCTCTAATCTTATCCCTCATCATTTAAGATGTTCAATATTACCTGGCAGTTGTAAATACTATCAAATTAAAATATCTATCAGTTGTTAATTTTTTAAATTTTAACACTAGTGGATGATGAGTTTTTAAGTGCCATTTTAGTGTTTATGCATTGATTCTAAGATTTTTCTTCTAAAAGCCAATAATATAGCAAAGTATATTAGCATATTTCAAATCAATAATCACTCTTAGGATTGGCACACTAGGAAAACCAAATACCTAACATGGTAAGAGCATTTGCTAAAATCAGGGTTAGAACAGAAAACTGGGCTAATAGAAATAGAAAGTTACAACAGTTTATATTTTCAAAATGGCATCAGATTATCTGTGGAAAAGTTTGTGCTTCATCATAAAATCCGTCTTCACAGCCATTCATGAAGCTTCAGTATAAAAGTCCTAAATTTTAGAAGACCTGCTAGGGAAAAGTCAAATAAAAAAGCACTATGAGCCATGTAAGATGGATTCCATGTGCATTCGTTCTCTGGCAAACAACATAATTCATTTATTTTTGGGGCTGAATAAAACTCATATTGAACAAAATAAGTCAGATTCAGCAAAGCAGATAGCATTACGGTTCTTCTATTTGTAAATCCTAGAATTTACTTAGATACACAAAATCTTATATAGAATACAAAATAGACTTGAGAAACATAAATGGAAGGAGAGAAAAGAAGAAAAGAGGAAGAACCTAAACGTGGTCAAAGTTCATCATATGCTTATATGAAGATGTCTTTATGAACCCCATCACTATGTAGAATCGATGTCAAACTGCCTCAAGGGACAAAAATAAAAATCAAAAGACCTATATTTTAATAAGATCTGAATGAAACAGGGAGGAATTCACGGGCAGTGGGTAAATATAGTTATCATGACTGACTAGGTGGAAGAGATAAAGAAAAAGAAGATTCAGAGATAACTTTCAGGCTTCATCTAGATGATAGGACATTGGCTAAGATAAGGAAATATTGGAAGATGTGCAATTGTGACAGAAAAAAATGATAAGCTTACTTGGAGTTTTATATGCATATGTAATTTACATAAATTTTTCTAGAGGTTATCTGAGACACAAAGGACATGGGTACATACTTGAAATAACAGGCATGAAGAGAGATTATAATTTAATACATGGTAATGAGTGAAGTCTCAAGTATGCACAGTATGAGCAGAGACGAACCAAGGACTCAAAACCACTTTAGCTATCCCAGGAAACTGGAAGGAAGAATCAATGAAATGAGTGAAAAATGCTCCAGATGTTGCTAATTATTTTCCTTCTAAAATCCCTTTTACAGCTTCCATGGTTACTGCGTATTACCCACATTCATATATGAACATGTAAAGGTCAGAAAAACATGAAGGAGATGTGAAATTTTCAAGCCTTCCTTAATCGGGAAATAATACTGAGAATTTTCATACTAACCCTCATTCAACTCTTCCTGAATTTTAGTTTCTACCTGTAAATGTAAATAATATTTGCAGCTCTTTGGTGGTATTTTGTTTCTGTTTTCTTAGGTCACAAGCAAGATGTTAAAAAAAAAAAAACCTACTGGAGAAAACATGACTGAAATTTGATAATAAATGTATAAAATCCTAATTAAAATAAAATAGACAAAAATGGCAAGCATGTTCTCTTATTCTATTCCAATTTCCATTCTAATTTTAACAGCAAAATCTTAGTGCTTTGTAGTAGTAACTTCAAAAACATAGAGATGTACTTTGGTACATTTGCCAAACATTCTTTTAATAATCATAAAATATTTTATAAGCATACTGCCTCTGCAATCAGTATCTATTCACCAATTAAAAGTTGGCATTAACTTTGCTTACAAAACAAGACTTACAACTTGGGAGCATCACCATGGTACCTGTAGAAGACATAGAATATTAGGTACTTCACCCAGACACAGAGAGAGAAATGAACTGATGCTTGTGAAGTTTAGAGAATGGGTTTGAAGACAATAGGTGGAGCTGCTGGGATAGAATGATGTATGTGTGCATCTGACACAACAAATGTCTTGGAAAATATTCCTCAGTGAAATTACTATACTTATTAAATTAAAGATTAGCTTGAGAACAATATTAAAACCTGGCTGGGATGAAATCTTAGGAGGAAAAAAAGCTTCAAATAATATCTCAGAGTGAAAAGAATATATTTCCATCTACAGGGGCTAATTCTTGTAAACAGATTTAAATGCTAAGCAGCTGTATTTCATATTAACTTCTTAATTCCAGAGGAAGCTTGAATCCTCTATTTGCATGCTTGTTAAATAAAGCAAACTAACATAAGGAAATATAATCACAACAAAGATAAAGAAATATAAAAAAGCAAAGTTATACTGGCCAGGTTCAGAAGAGATATTCATAAAAGCTCTTTAAGAGTATTCTATTTCATTGCAGCCTCTCTTTCTCAATTTGAACTCCAAATGGAAAAAAAAAATTGTATCCTCCCTGAACAGGTTCTATAATTCAAGAACATCCATCGTTGGCATTTGAGCCACGGGATTTGCCAAGGTTCCTAGGGGATCTATGTGTGTATTGAAAAAGAACTGTTCACCAATATCTTTTTATTGCAAAGTAATGGATCTACAAATCCAATTTTTTTCTAAAGGGATGGCTAACCTTGCAATCAAAGTGATATATTTTTTTCTTCTTCTTGGATCTTTAAAAAATAAGTTTGAGCCGAATATGATAGAAACAGAAAAACAGGGGCTGGAGAGATGGCTCAGCAGTTAAGAGCACCGTCTGCTCTTCCAGAGGACCCGGGTTCGATTCCCAGCACCCACATGGCAGCTAACAACTATCTGTGGTTCCAGTTCCAGGCAAACACCAAGGCAAATAATTAAATAAATAAATAAAAGTTTTTTTAAAAAAAATAAAAAAATAAAAAAAAAGAAACAGAGAAACAGAATGTCCACATCTCTGTGTGATAAATAACAGCTGCAAACTTGGGTAATACTTCTATCTCCTTTGTTGGCTTGTTTTTCAGTTTTCAGAATAATAGGTGTAAATGATTATCTAATTCTTCATCTTCCCTTCTGCCTGCTCACTTGCACATGCCCAGTCTTTGCCTGCCTCATAGAAGGTGCCTACTACATAGAAGACATTCAATAACTCAATGTATAAATTCTCAGCATTTATGAATGATTTAGCTACATATTTCCCAAAAATCTTAAAAATCAAATTCTGATTGTATCACCATCTACTTGAGAATTGTTTATGTTTAGTTCAGTGTAAAAGGGACTTTGCATTACCTCTATGTTATTCAAATTTTACTTATATTGTCTCTCAGAAGCTCATTAGAGAAGACCATTCTGAACCTGTGACTTGGGTTTTTTTATATTCTTCATACAATGCAAAGTTAAATAGAAAAGATTCAGAAGCTGCCCACCCTGAGAATTGTGGCATCTGGAACTCTGTCCAGCCTGCAGACACTGAACAAGTTTTGATTATAGCACAGAAATATTCTCCCTAAAGTGGACTGTTTTAGTAATAAGGCAAGAAATTCTAACCCACGCTTATTTCATATAGAAATTTCATCTTAAAATCGTAATAAGATAAAGACAGACACATCTGTTTCTCTCTACTCACCCAAAGGTATCATAATGCTTTGATGGTTTTTTTTTCTGTGAATTTCTGAATGGCACCCTGAACTAGATATATTTTATGGCAAGAGATGTTTCACAAAGCCTCTTGTAAAGAAATTCTCTCTCTCTCTCTATCTCTGTCTCTGTCTCTCTTTCTGAATTTTTAGCACATTCATTAATATGTAATAATCGGGACAGATTAGTCAAAAAATGCTTTCATCTTTGCTTCTTACCAACATTGCAGTTTAAAATAATTAAAACTCCAGATTGTTTCTGGTTTTCACCTAAGTTTACTGGCACCCAACAAAGCAGCCTACACTTTGATTTTAATCATGGCCAGACAATATAAGGCCCTTGTCTCAGAGGCAGCATGAGCAGTGAGTAGACACCCTGCTGGGTAATTTCAAAGCAATGTACTTCCTGCTGCTAGCCCTACAGTATGATTTCTGTTCTGCCAAGGGCACCAATAGAAAGCAACTTCCAATTTGCACCTCACACATAAATTTACATTGTGCCAATAGGTTTCGAAGAAAACCACAAGCTACCTAGCCCAGCCGTCAGGGGTCTGTTAACAGACCTTTAACTATGATCTATTGTGCAGCAGTGTCTAAAAGACGCACACGGAGTTCCACTTTATAGGGTCGGCCCTTGCCTAACACCGTTTTTCCTTGAGATAATTATAAGTGTTTATTTTGGCTTTTAACAACTTTAATCACATTATTTAGCATGTTTCTGCTTTGTCAACAACTTAAATGAATATATATTTCTCCCAGGAATTTCCAAGAAACTGATACATAAGGTCATTTCTTTGATAAAGGGATATAACATACGTTAGAGGTGGCGAATTATATCAAAATTCCAGAGATGTTTTTCTCAGTAAACAAGTAAGCAAATTATTCCATGCATCAGAGAATTCCTAAATAAATGAGGTGTGAACTTCCTAATTAAAGTAACATGACTCACCCTTTGCTCTTGGCCTCTGTTTTCAGTGAGTGAGTGATAAACGTGGTTCAGGGTGAACCCAGCTGATGGCAGTACCATGAGCCGAGCCCTCCATGGCACTGCCACCGAGATGACTGTGTAGAACACAGAGAAGTACTTCTCTAGGTTATCTAGAACTAGGTTTAAAAATAACCTTAGCTGATCACAAAGGGTTCCACAGTGGCTGTTAACTTTGAGAAACTGTTGAGATGTCCTACTGTGCCTGTTGTGTCTGATCCAATAACAGCAGAACCATATGATACTCAAAAGAATTCTAAAAATACTTTCTCCAGTAAGAACTAAATCTATAATGCTAAAAAAAAAATGGTCCATCTTATTCCTAAATGACTTTATTTACTGTATGTCAACTGACAAATTGAATAAATTACTCAGTAAATATATTTAATGCGTAATAACATGTGTATGTCATTTGATCTTTTCCTGAGGTTTCTATTTAGGTTTTATTTAATGAATCCTACATAATAATCTTTTTTTTAAAGATTTATTTATTTATGATGTATACAGTGTTCTGCCTGAATGTGCCCCTGCAGTCCCAGAAAGGCACCAGATCTCATTGCAGATGGTTGTGAGCCACCATGTGGTTGCTGGGAATTGAACTCAGGACCTCTGGAAGAGCAGTCAATGCTCTTAACCACTGAGCCTTCTCTCCAGCCTCAATAATCATCTTGGATAGGATTTGAAAGTACCAAGATAATGCCTACACACAATGGCTCCCCTTGGTTTTACATTTAGGAATTTGAAATGGCTCTTTCAGGTTAAAAATGTTCCCTCTGAGAACTGGCATTGGCAACTTATCTTTTCATATCCATATGCCTGTGGAAGTACATAAACAAGTAAATAGTAAATTACGTAAAGTATAACAGCTTACTAACAAATATAACAAAATCATGCAGTTAATTGAGAAAAAATATATGTTCCTGCTGAACTTATAAAAGAAAAATAAGCTGAGGTACATGATAGCATCCAATTTTCTGATTATGTTGCTACAACATTTCTAATTGTTTTTTTTTTAATTTAAAAACTCCCACTATTATGAATATCTAATCATTAAGTGAGAACTCTGACAACCACACTAAAGTCTTGGGCATAAAAGAAAATTGAGAAAATGGCAATAATAATTCATGTTTTGGATTTACTTCTGCCTTGGTCATTTGGGATGATTGTGGGTCAAATGAAGTTATATGCTTTAATAACTTGTTTTCATCCAGTAAGGTTGTCACAGACAGCTTGATTACTCACATTAGACCAACACAAGACTAGACCTTTCAGTTTTCCCTGGGGGAATTGGCTCTGCAAGTCTGACAACTTTCTTCAATCCTTGGAACCCACAGTAGAGGGAAATAATGAAGTTCTAACAACTTCTCTTTTGACCTCCATGGGGAGCACTAAGCCATGCACATGTGTACAACATATGATACCAATAGATGTGCATGCACACAATGTGATAAAAAGTGAAACATCAAAAAATAATTTTGTCATAGAGGGATGGGGATCTGTTCATAGTTAATGGTTGCTGAGAAGAAAGAACTATTTTTTTCAGTGGTATAATTATGGCTGCATCATTCAGGGTGCTGCAACATAATCTTTCACCCACACAGCCTTAATGACACTTATCAGACCACCAAAATACAAAAACCAAAAGAAAACATGAAATTAGGAGGGAGAATGTTGTGAAGAGTTAGGGGATCAGTAGCAGTGGTAAGGTAAAGAGTGAGGAATATGAACAAATATACTATTTACCTGTATGAAACTGTCATAATAAAGCAAATCATTTTGCATAGTTAATGTGGTAATAAAAAGTAAAAATCTTAAGTTGCTTTTATTTTTTAAAAAGATCATTACAAATAATTTGAATTATTATTGCCTCTCTCAAATCTTTCTTTTATACCCAGTTCTTTAGTGTCTAAAATACAAGATGGATCTCACATAAATGATGATTCTTTAAGCCCAAGTCCAGCCAGGGCCCTTTCCATGATTGTTTCCATGCAATGGGAAAGGACATATTGACACACCAATTTGTAGTGTGCTCTGTCTTCTTTGAAATGTTGTGGATGCTTTCTTCTTCATGGCAACTCAAATTCCTGATGTTCAGCCTCAGGCAGAAAGCTTACTGGTGTTCACATAGCACACAAAAACTAAAGTAAGTTGTGACATAATCCATAAACTTTGGGTACTCAAATTCTTTATGAGTATCATTTATGGCCCAGACTATCACATATAAATTTCACTTTGTTACACTCACCTTTTCCTTTCGCATCACCCTCCATGTTCACCTTCTAGTTTTGCTCATTCTAATTCTTCTCTGCATCTTCCCAATTAACCTTTTCTGCTCCCAAAAAAATTTATTTCCCACAATCATGTCTTTGTGTTTGTTTGGTGACAACTGAGTTGTCTGTCTTTAATATTTTTTATCTGGTGCTATCCTTTTTATTATCAATTATACTCAAGTTTCAAGGCAGAAGTTTTATCCCTATAAGTATGTATTTATATTATTTGTGTGACTACTTCAGCTCTTTAAGATGCTATTGATGAACATTCTACATTGTTTACATGAACCTGATTTTAATACTCAAAGCTCCCAAGTGGATATGCAAAGTTTTTTAATGGGACAAAAGAAATAAATGACAAATCAAGAATATTTTGAAATGACCGGTTACAGCCAATAAGCATCAATCCTTTGTGTGTAACGTTGAAAGTAAAACTCAGAGCCTTGAGTGTACTACATAAACTTCTGAGTTCCATTCCAAGCCCTTCTTTTGCATAAAGTATATGTAAGGATTCCTGACACTACACATGGTAAGCCCAACATGGCACTGAGTGAAACAAAGATTCCTAATATATAGTGGCCACATGGTGAAGCCAACATGGCTCCTGCAGGATGTGCCTGGTATTGAGGCATGCCCCTAGGCATGCCTGTGTAAACCTATGCCGTGCCACATACAGAGGCACCTCCCTACATGCGTATGGAGGCATACCCCTAAAAGTGGCTACATAAACTCATGCCCACTCTATCTCTTAAAAAGAGGCCCCATGTTGTAGTCTGCCTCTTCTCCAGTTCTGCTCCTCTGCTCTGTACCCACCTGGCAACTCTCCTAAATAAACTCTCATGTGGTCTTGGTAGTGTGTGTGTGTGTGTGTGTGTGTCTTTTCTCACGTGCAAAACCAACAGTATAACCATCAGATTCACAATTTATCTGGCAAATTAAAAATCAGTTAATTGGGGATGCTCTCAAGCATAAATTAATAAATTTATATTAAAGTGCTAACTGACAAATATATCCATAGCATATGGGAAAATGAATACAGAAAAATAATTAAGTGTGTAACACACACATACACCATATAATTTAATAATAATAAAAATAAATATTTTTCAAAAAAGATACAAACTATGATGATAATTGTATCCATTTGCTACAGCTGCCATTACATACATACCACTGACTCTGTGGTTGTAACTACTGAAGTTGACTTGCTCAGAGACAAAGGTTAAAAAACCCCTATTGAAGTATCATAAGTGTTAGAGATAGCCATCTTTGCTCTGTTTCTTCATCTCATTCTCTTGGCATGTCGAGTTATATTCACCCAATGACTTTTAACATGACTACCATTTGAAATCTCTACTTCAAAAATAAGTAATTTCTCACTGAAGATCCAAAGCATCCCTCGACTCCAACCATCTCATGCATGGTTCTTTGGTGGAACATTCTATCTCTAGATTATAACAAATTACAATGACACTTGGAATACTGGATTGTTTTTAAAAATCAGTGTCACTATAATTTGCTATAGTAATGACTTATGAAAGATCGTTAGATCAGCGGGGGCATTCTGAGAGATAACATGGGACTCTGGTCTGTTTTTCTTCTTGTTTGCATTCTGTCCTGCAGTGGGAGTGGATTGTTCTGCAACACACTCTTGCCAAAATATGATATACTTTCCAGGGCCCCAAAAATAATTTGGCCATTAATAATAAATCAGAATCTCCAAATCCATAAGCAAAAACAATCTTATCTACTTATTAGTTAATTTTATCCAATATTTTTTGTTAGGATGATGTAAAGCTAAAACAAATACCAACAGAACTTTTCATGAAAACATACAATATAATATAAAATTTAACAGTAAATTTAATAAAGTTAATTTACAAGATAATTATGAAATAGAAAAACACTGAAGACAACCTCCTACCAAATTTCAAAAGATCATACAATTCTGTTGAAAGTGATTATAGTCCAGCTTGAGAATACATACCTTAGAAGGAAAGCATAGGAAGGGCTACATCAACATTCAGAACCATACTAGGCCAGTAAAAAGAAAAGTATTTAACCTCTTTGGGAACTGATTTCCTAATATTACTATAGGAGTTATTCAGATCAATAGAACAGTGTCTGGTCCACACTTTCAACAAATACTGAAGGTTGTTATTATTAAATATAGCTATGGTAGGTTTTATAAGGTGTGAGAAATATCAAATGGGTCAACTTTACAGAATGAAATCTCTCAACACAGTGTGAAGTGAATATGAGAATTTGGCATTGAATTGATACCATTGAAATTAAAAATCTGTACATAAAAAATGGAATAAGCAAATTAGGGGAAAAAAGCACTTTATAAGAAAGTTATTTGCTGGGGCTAAAGAGATGGCTCAGTGGTTAGGAACGCTGACTGCTCTTCCAGAGGACCAGGGTTCAATTCCTAGCACCCACATGGCAGCTCACAACTGTTTGTGGTTCCAGTTCCAGGCAAACACCAAGGCAAATAAATAAATAAAAAAGTTTAAAAAAAGAAAGATATTTGCCACATATTTAATATGCACAGAATTAAAATAACTAGCTTATAAGACAGTTAAATACAAACATAGATACACACACACACACATATATATATATATATATTCACAGAGTACCAAAGATCAGTAACAGCACAAATTCAAATTAAAAAAAAAATCAGAAATCAAAATAATAAGGTGTGTTTTAGGCGTGCCTACAATGGTAAAGCACACACTTGTCACTTGTCACCTACCTCAGCCTTATCTCCTAATCCAGGATTTAGTAACAATAACAAAGTTGCCATGTTGCTTTTCAGTTATTGATTTATTGAAGCCCTGGAAGTTTAGAGTAGTATAATTTAATATTAACATCAAATTGTAGAAGCTTCTGGAAAGATGCTAAATAATTTATGTCCAGGGTTTTTTCACTGTTACTTTGTCTCCTGAGCAAATGTTGAGCAGGATTCTGTTGATACAAAGACATAGAATGGTGAATTCTTATTTTCAGAGTCCACAAAGTATTTAGAGCATATAGATATAAAACGAATACAGCATTCTTTCAGGAAATTGGAAGGTAGCAAACAAAGTGGATCCAGGTGTGTCAGCAATAAAATTTGTGGGCTAGAGAGATGGTTAGGTGGTTAAGAGCACTGATTGCTCTTCCAGAGAACCCCTGTTTGAGTCGCAGCACCCACATGGGCTCCCAACCATCTGTAACTCCGGTTTCAGCAGATTCGTTAACCTCTTCTCTGGTCTCTATGAATATGAAGCATTAACATGGTACACAGACATACATGCAGGCAAAACACCCATACACATAAAATAAACAAAGAAATACATTTTTAAAACAAAGAATGAGGTTGATGATTTGCTGAGATATGAAGGGTAAAAAACAAAGTAGGTCAGTGGGGGAGGTGGTGAGGCTACGGCACATAAAACACATGGAGATTTAGCAACTACTAGACAAGGGAGATAGTTCATGAAGTAATGTACTTGTAGAAGGGCCTGAGGTCAATCCCAAGACCACACATAGAGAGTAGATTCCTGATGGTCACTGGCCAGCTAACCTAACCAAAATGGCTAGCTCTGAGCAAACTGGCAAGACATTCAATGAGAGATGTCTCTAAAAGCTAGATGAGTGTTCCTACAGAACTAAATGCAGGGTTTTCCCCCTGGCCTCCACACACATAAGCCCCTACCTATATATACACCTACACACACACAAACACACACACACACACACACACACACACACACACACAGAGGCACTGGAAAAAAATAGCTACTGACTTCTTAAAGCAGAGATCTCACTCTGTGAATTGTGACCCCTTTACAGGAGTCACATATCAGATATTTTCATATCAGATGTCCTTATTATGATTCATAACAGTAGCAAAATTACAGTTATGAAGTAGCAATGTAAATAATTTTATGGTGAGAGGGTCACCACAACATGAAGAATTATATTAAAGGTTTGCAGCATTAGGAAAGTTGTCTTAAGAATTTGGGATATAATTGCCTGTACACTTTGTCCTGCTGGCTCCTCAAATGAAATATTAAACAAAATTGGCTTCCCTATTTTTTATTCTATTAATCTTTATAAGAGCCACCAGGCAAGTTGTAATTATCGTTTTATACATGAAGGTACATAACAATTTAAAGGATTAAGGGGTTTTATGCTAAACCACAAGAGCAGAGTCTAAGCTTGGGTATTCCTAAAATATGTATTGAAATCACATATTGAAAAAATTTCCCATTACAATGCTCATCCTAATTGCCAAGTAATTATGGTTAAAATAATTCACTATTTTCCTTTAACTCTGAATACTGGTTTAAAGTAAAATAAAGTAGCTAGCATAAAATAGACTTTTATAGGATGATTAAAATAACATTCACTACATAATTTCATTCTTTTCTACATTTCTCAACTGCTTTCTCTTACGTATATCACTTGGCTATCCTTTAGGGTCATTCAGCATTGTAAATACTGGAACACTGGATGTCTGGCTAAATATAACAAACAGGACAGACCTTCTGATAAACTTTCTGGTTAGTGGCATGCCTTCCACAGAGTGGAAGTGTCACACCATGTCCAGCTGTTTGAAAGTCAAGTGATTCCTGGGGACCAGCTCCGCTGTGTACCTCTTTCTCTCTATGTGAGTTTCTTTCTTTGCCATACCAATATATATATATATATATATATATAAGAGGTTTTTTTTTAAAAAAAAAAAAAAAAAAAAAAAGAAGTCACCTGGCTTTATGTAACTCTCCTAATGAAAACAGGTCATTCTGGGGCTTCCGGTAGAGAAAGTCAGGTGGTGACATAATGTCCTTCAGTAATTTTTTTAAATTTTATTCAATAATTTTCCTTTGGTTAGGTGAATCAATCAGTGGTGATTCCCGTTTGTGCGTGCAAAATGTTTTGGGATATTTATATCTTCTTCCAGATGTGAGAGCTATCAATCAATATACTATAGACAGTTTTACAACTGTCTCATGTCTACCATACCTTATACATTTGAATTGTATTCTGATTTGGGTGCCTAATCACAAGTCTCAGTTCTGAACCTTAACTGCTTTTTGCTTTCATGCACTAAATATCTAAGTATCTAATTGGTAACTGTAATGAAAATAGCTAAAGAGACAAAAATATGATCCAGTTTACTTTCTTTTGGGAAAAAAGAGTCATTCATGGCACATTCATCTGACCCCGGGTGCTTTCTTCTCAGGCCTGCTGAAGAAAGGAGTGAATTTCACTTCCTGGGACTGAAACTTGGCAGTTACCTTTCAGCACAATATAAACAAAGCACAAAAATCAGCTGCTTGCTTTTCCTTTCTCTCCAGTCACCCTTAACATCAAGGAATTAGAAAAGGTGAGGATCCCAACCATGGGCCATTTGTTCTCCTGTGCAGGGTGATAACTGCAATGGAAGCTTCCAGTCCACAAATGTTTAAGTGGAAGAAACTATCCAGGTTGGGAAGAAATCTGTGAAAAAAAAAAAAATCTAGTTGAATAAAATGTAAACTGGTATGTTGGTTTTCTCTGAAATTGCTAATTCCTGTTTAAGAGCTTCTAGTGAGCACAGTCAACTTGCCTTGGTTTTTCTGTTGAAGGAGATACTGGGATTTTTTTAAAGCCACTTATCACTATTAGAATTATTTTGGCTAAAGCACGGGTTCTGAAATATCTTTGTAAAGCCAGTTCTTTAAGCCATGCCAGCCAAAAGTCTAGACCTGAGAATTTCAGATAAGGCTAATACAAGCATTCATTCAACAGTTTGCTAGACTGTAAGAGTCTTCAATATTAACACCATATTTTTGCTATAAAACTATACATAAAATGCTTTTAGTACCTCCTACAAATGCCCTGAATGTCACATTAAGCAGATGATAACCAACAATTAGAATATCATTAAATGAATAAAGGAAACATAACTTTTTATAAATGTTCCTGTCATTTTCTTTTGCAATCATCTCCTCATTTATCACTGAAGCAGCACCTAGTATGGCATATTAAAGCTTGCTACAGGCCATTCTCTTCACTGAATTAATCGTGAGGATCATATATGACCATATGGCCACCCCATGTTCTATTGAAGTGGTTTGCCTATAAAATAGGAGGGGGAAAACATATTTCTATCCCGTTGGGGGGATTTATAAAAAAAGAGAACTTTAAGAAATAAAAAAAAATCAAAAAGCACAGAGAACTCTAAGCTATTGGTGTGTGAGTTATACTAGTCTGCAGACATGCCTCAAGATAAGCTCATGTGAAGCATGTGTGACACTCAAAAACTCCAACCATGCTGTATGCCTGTGTTACAGATATGACAGTTATGCTTTTGTGTGAATTAAGTAAAAGATCAACAGAAACCTTTATAATTTCAGTTCTTGTTTAAGCAATAAAATGGTAAACTAAAGCCAGATTTAGAGTCCATTGACCACTGTAAAGGTAAATATTCTAACCAGCCATAGCTGCCTTTGGCATTCCTCTGTCATGTCCATGGGACTTCAAAGAAAAGCTCTAGGGTAGAGGTGCCTCTCTCCACTGAGACCAGGGAGTACAACCTAAGGCACTGCAAGAGAAATGTTCATACAGAGGCACACAGTATCCACTGCTTCCATCTACCAGTCTACTCTCTTGATTGCATAAGCAGTATGTTATTTATCTGATATATAATAAGTTTTATAAATGAATGAATGATGACATCAACATACTGAGAGCTGGCTCAAATGAAAAAAAGAAAGGCACCAACAGCAGATTAAATTAACCTGTCCATTAATATAAAGCTTTCATTAGCTTTTACTGGTCTCTTGTTATTCTATTATATTTATGAGAAATTAAACACCTGTAAAATATCATTATGTCTGGATTCAATTCTTGACTGTTACTTATTTCATCTTTATAACTTATGAATTAGAGCTCACAGAATAATATAGTTTGGTTATGCTTAAAATATCTCTAAAGACCCTATAATGAGAATTTGTTTATTTATAAATGTGATATATTTACATAATAATGTTACTTAGGTATATGCTTAACCACATTTACTTTATTGTTGATTTTCCTCCTATTATACTACAAAGAAATCTCAAATTCTAACTACAGCCTATAGGTTTAAAAAAGCTTATCCCAAAATCCTTTTCCAACATTATCATTATAACTTAATGAACAAATGCATCAAACCCAGACATGGCTAAATGAACCAAATGTTTATAACATGGTTTAATGGCTATTCATGCATAATGTTGTTTTAATGATTTTGTTTTTCCACCAGAATAGAGTACAGCATTTGAAGCCTTGCCGAAAGGGCATACTGACCCCTTCTAATCTCTAATGAATCTGTTATTAGCCTAATAAGGATCTGGTGCCTGGTATCTGGTGATGGAGTACTATAATTTTAGTACTAACCATGTGAATGTTCATAGTAAATGGGCAAAAGAGAATGAGCAATTACAGCTCAATAATGCACAGATAAAAGGCAGGTAAAATGGTTTGAGACAGCCATAAGTTCACCAGCTCTGCATTTAGTTAGGATTCTAAAGTATTTTTAACACAGGTCCTCAAACAAAGATTGGTGACTATGCTCAGAACCTCTCGATGAAAAGGATATGTGAAAAACATACACAGGAAGTGGAGATATGGGAAGCTCCAATATTTATTTTTCATCAGTTCCTCAGCACAGCACCAATATGTATTGACAAAACAAATAATTTTACCTTTTATAATAAAATAGGAAAAATGTGGCAGAGCATGGACTATGCAGTAATACATGATAATGTGTGCTTACATGTAAAATATAGAAGTATTTATTAAATATATGTCAATATTCACATTTTAAAGTGAATTCACATTCTTAGTTATTTTAAAGATAACTAAGAATTCCATCAAATTGAAGGGATGGTTCAGCAGTTAAGAATATTGGTTATTCTTCGAGAAGACCCAGGTTGGATTTCCAACATTCACATCAGAAGGCTCACTGTAGTGGGATTTGTCCCTTCTACTGGTTTAATAAAAAGCTGATTGGCCAGAAAGCAGACAGGAAGTGTGGGCAGGGCTACCAGACTAAGAAAGCTCTGGGAACAGGAAGAGCAGAGCAGAGACACCAAGAGAGACATAGAAGAGACACCAGGAGACACACCAGCGAAGACAACAGCAGACACAGAGGAAAGAAGACAACCACAACCATGATGCTCTGAGAAAAGGTACCAAGCCACGTGGGTAAACAGATTAACAGAAATAGGTTGAGTTGAGATGAAAGAGCTAGCTAGCACTATGTCCGAGCCATAGGTCAATAAGTATGAAATTAATATAAGTCTTTGTGTGATTATTCAGGGCTAGGCCAAAGCAGGCCTGAGGATGGGTCCAAACTTCAGGGCTAGGCCAGAAAGGCCAGGCCAGAAACTTTGTATTATAGCTCACAACTGTCTGTAATTCCAGCTGCAAGGGATCCGGCACCTCTAGCATCTGCAGACACATGTGCACACACATGCGTCTACATGCCTACATACACACACACACACACACACACACACACACACACACAAACACATATGCACCTATGCATAATTAAAAATAATAGAAACAAATATTTTTTTAAATGTCATTGAAATTCTTAATATAAAATTTTCTATAGTACTATCATTGGCAAAACAAGGCATCATATATTTATGTTCTACTAAGAGAAATGGACAATTAAGAAATTTCAATTTTATAATAATAATAGTTCAGCCAAGCATGGTTGCCTCTGACTATAGTACAAGCTACTTGGGAGACTGAAATTGCAGGATCACTTGAACCTGGGGAAACTCTGTCTCAAAAAAATCAGAGCAGCAAATAAGAAATGATAAAATCTTAGAAGGGACACTAAGTCTGCCAAAGGAAGATGCTGGAAGCTCCCATAGGAATAACAGCTAAACAAGTTCAATAGAGTAAATAGGATGATCCAATAAAATGAGAGGGGTAGAAAGCACCAGGGTCCAAAGGAAAGATAGTCCAGAAAATAAACAGTATCTGTGAAGGCCTAGAAGACACAGAAAAGCATGCCACTAGGAAACAGGAAGAATCCATCATAGATGGGACATAAAGTGAATGGATCACAGGAGGAGACCTGAGATGAACTGGGTCCAAACATGAAGGGACAGATTGCAGAGGTGGAGGACAAGAGCGTGGAGTGGAGGAGTTAGCAAGCTGGAACAGTGACTCATGGTGACGTGCTCTAAAGACAGGGACAAGGAGGTCAGAAAAACTGATGGGTCTGAGAGATTGTGGATGGTAAAACAAGCTGAGCAGGATTACCCCATTGGTTCTACATCTGATGAGGGAAACAGAACACACATTGTATTTTCACCGGAGCAGCTAAGTAGATGGTGACATGACTCAATGTCATTAATTTAAATTGAGACAAGGAAGACAGAGTTGGGGAGGGAAAAGGAAAGAGGAAGGAGAAGAGGAAGAGAACCCAGTGTATGTGCTTCCTTAGGGAAGTTCTGGTTTCTAGGCATTTGTGAACTATTTACCTGTAGAAGGCCTGGACCTACCCAAACACAAAGTTCTGAAGCTTGGAACTGAGACATAAATTTTACATTAATCACTGAAGAGCAAGGATTCCAAACCTGAAGATTATGAGGGATGTGTCTTTATTTAGTTTCTTAAAACAAAACATATCAAAGTTTCATTATTTTTCAAGTTGAACATTTAATGTACCCTACAAATTCAACATAGAGTGCATCATTGCCATCCAGATACAAGTATTCTCTGATTTTCACTGACATTTCATCTTTGACCTGTGGCTTATTTAGAAATTTTTATTCCAAAAATTCAGATATTTCTCAGACTTTCCTTCTAAAACTGATTTCTAATCCACTCTGACCCATTGTGATCATATATAACTTGTCTTTTCAGTTTCAATAGGATGTTTAGGACCCAGCAATATCCTTTAAAAGACTTTGGATTCAGACACTGTCGAGTATAGTTAATACAAATCGATAATCTAGACCTTCATAGTTACTGGTTTCTGCTCGGCTTGTTAACCCATCCTGTAGCCATGCTCAACGGTAACTACCTCATCTGTCTTTTCCTGCTTTTGGCTCAAAGATTTCTGCTAAATATATAATTTTTGTGAAATCATTTTTATCAATATATTTTAACACAGTACATGTCACATAACTTTGTTTCAATATTGGTTGTTTTGTTTTTCTTAATAGATTCTTTTATATTCTATTTTTCTTGGACTTGGTATTCTAAACTTAATACATTTCCATCAGGCAATGTGAACTAACATGCTCCTGCCCGCCCCCCCACTGATGTCTCTCTGTCCATTTTTTTTATCTTTTACTTAACGTATAAAATAATGTGTTTTATTATGGTATTTCCATACACAATGTCCATTTGTTTATTTTCCTCTCCCCATCTTCCTTTCACCTTCTCATGCCTATTTTCTTCTTACTCCCAAAATATTCCACTCTACCTTCAGGTCACATGTATCTAATTTCTCTCCCTTTTTCCCTTTTCCCACTTAAAACTTTTCCCTTGCTCACAATCCTCTCTTGACTTCATGACCATACACAAACCCAAACCCCCATATATAAGCATATGTAAAATTTTAAGTTTAGGGTCAACATGAGGAAAAACATGTACTATTTGTCTTTCTGAATCTGGGTTATCTCACTTAGTATAACAATTTCCAGATCCACCCAGTTTCATGATTTTATGATTTTCTTTATAGCTACATAAAGCTCCACCATGTCCTTACCACATTTTTCTTACTCACCTTGAACAGCCAGGCTAGTTCTGCTTCACTTCCTTGTCATTATGAATAGCCAGTTTTTCTTAAATAAATTTCAGAGTCCTGTTATTTGTAGTACACATATTGTAGATTAGCCTAGAACAAGGATTACAGGTTTGTGGCACCATTCCTGTCCATTGTGTGTTTGGGTGTTAGAGACTAAATCTAGGGTCCTATGCATGCTAAGCACATGCTCTACTACCAACTTCTATTGCTACTTCTTGATTTTTTCTTTTTTTTTTCTCTTCTTCTTTGATTTAATATCTGTTAGTGTTCCCTTTTAGACTACTCTGTTAACTTAGGTATTTTCTTTTTTATAATTAGCATATTATTTTCAAAATATATGTCACCCTATCAATCTACCCTCAAATAATCTTCTAGCACTTTAAGTGTGATGTGAGACATTTAAACAGGATGATTCCATTTCTCTGTTTTATATATTGTGTTATCATATTCTTCATTTTAATGATATAATTGTTATAAACTCTATAATACATTATTCTCAGTGTTTCAATTATCATAATTTAATTTTTTTGATTTTTCAAAACAGAATTTCTTCAACCATGGCTGTCCTGGATCTCACTCTGTAATTCCAGGCTGGCCTCAAATTCCGAAATCTGCCTGCCTCTCTGCCTACTGAGAGCTGGGATGCTGGGATTAAAGGTGAGCAGTGCCACACCCAAAATATAAATTTTAATAAGAAAAAAATCACTTGTGCTTGACTTCCTGTTTATGACCTTACTGCTCTTCAAAGTTTGAATCAGTCAAAATTTTTATTTCATATTATTTGTCTTGAAAATGAAGAAATTGTTTTAACATTTCTTATAATAACAAGTATTGTGACAAATTTTCTTCACTTTTATCTTTATTCTGCTTGGTTTTAATGATCATTTTCACCAAGTAGATTCTAGTTGAAAAGCTTTGGAAGGGTGGTGGCTGTTGAGTTGAGGGTTTTTTGTTGTTGTTGTTGTTGTTGTTTTTTCCTTTCCTAACTCAGCTTGTGCCATTTATGATAAGCAGTCAGCAATTATCGTTATCTTTATTTCCTTCCTGTGTCATGTGTCTCTCCCATTCCGTGCCTGCCTTTATGATTTCTCATTTCCATGCTTTTATCAAATGATCATCATGTACCTTGGCATGATTCATTCTGTGTTTATCCTTGAGGTTATGGGTGCATAATGTCTATCACCATTGCCTGAGTTTTAGGCACAGTTCCTTGGTTTAACTATATTTTAAACACCAAACATAACTCATGGGTCATAGAAGCTGTAATTCTTTTCACTAGTTGGGTTCCATTTCTTTTTTTTTTTTTATCATTTCTGTTACTGTATCTTAACACCCACTTCTCTTTTTTTCTCTTTCTTCAATCTTCTAGCCAGCCTATCTTTTGTGGTGTTTATTTCAGATCATTTGTTTTTCAGTTCTCAGTGTTCATTTGGTTATTTTCCATCATCTCTATTTCTTTCCCAATTATTTTCATGTTACATTTTAAATATCTTTCACTTATCTCTACAGGATACAAAACTATCTGCCAAATATGGCATTGCTATTTTGTAACTCACAGCTAAGTATAAGTCAGGATTCATTAGCACTGCAACCCTGCCTTGGGTATAACGGAGTCACTGACCTTTTTTCAAAATAATGACTGATGGCAATAGTTAATAGTTTCTGACATGGATTTGTAGACATCAGTTAAACTCCTGTGCCAATAGAACATATGTAAAGAAATATCTTTATCATGTGTATGAAAGAATCTTTATAGCATTTTGCATCATTTCAGAAACTCAGAGTAAGTTTGGGCATTAATCTAAATGACTGTAACAGCATGGTGATTGTGGTATCTTGGTGTGTCAGATAATACTTCCCACAAATCATTATGATAAAAATTAGAGTCTAAAAATGGGAAGTAAACTCTTGGCATGTATAACCAAAATAACTAGGATCCAAACTGAAATAAAGCCAATAATGTCAATGAGGCAACATAAATAGGAAACAGTAGCTACAGAGACATTTTCTGGAGAAGACAGAACACTGTTGTGTGGCCAGGCAAACCAAGATTCTGAGGGAACAGCCAAAACAGCTTTCCTTTGCTCCTGGAATAGCTCTTTCTAAACAAAAGTTACATGAGACTTAATTCTGTTTATTTCAAATTTTAGGGTAGAATCGTAATCTGTGATAAAGAATGCCAAATATAGAGTTTTGTGACATAAATGATACTGTAGGGAACACTTGGAATTTGGACCCTCAAAAGGCATACTAGGGCAGATTTATCTTTCATTAACCTCACAATTTTGCTTTTCTCTAAGTTGGAGCCTCCTAAGAAACTCCAATTAGCCAACATGATTAGGAATGCAAGTGTTGCTTTTGGTTTGTTTTGGTTTTTGGTTTATTTGTTTGTTTCTGGGGACTTGGATGAGATTACAAATCACTATTCCCCCAAGCTGCCTCCTCAAAATAGCCCTAGTTTTTGGCATTTAAGGCATTAAGGGCCTTTGGTAATTACTAAAGTGTTTATTTTCAACAGTGCCTGTACTTTTTCCTTTAGCTAAATTATCATAGAGGTTCCATTCTTCAGTCTGGGCTTTGCTATGTTTTAAACAAACTGTAATGCTCCCAATTGAGAGGACTCAGTAGACTTCACTTATCCAGTCCATTTAGAAGTCCCTCACCACACTTCAAGCTCCCAGCTACCCTTGAAGGGTAATTTATGTGTTTTAAGTACTATTCAGAATACTGCAGCCTCAAGAGGGGACTGTAAACAATCAGAGCCCAGATGGGGTAATTAAAGTATTTTACTCTGACAACAGCCAAGGCACACTCGTGTTTTTCCTGAATGACTCAACATTACTAATAAACTCTGTTAGATAAAGTATACCCAGCCCACTTCACAGGGCTCAGGCTACCAATAGGCATGCTCTGTTGAAAGGGTTTCTATCTCTCCATCAGTCCTGAACACTAAACATTCAGAAATCATATTGTTGGGATGTTCAAAAAACTTTTTTTAATATTTGATAAGTAAATACCAAAGGTGACCTAATAATGGGTCTTCTACAGATAGAAAGACTAACTTATAACCCTGGGCAGATGCTTTGATTTTTACTAGTTAAAATAATTAACTAGTAATTAAATATAATACTATTGTCAGATTAGTTTTACTTGAACTGAATGCAAACCATGTAGCACTAAATTTGGGGGTGGCACTAAAACCACCACCCCAGTGTATTTATGTTTCTTTTACATAGGCTTTCTGATAGGAATAACGGTCACTGGACTACCCTTCAACTTTTGGGTGGATTGCTTCCTTTTTAATTTGGCAGTGGAAGAATTCATTAAGGGAAGCAGATTATGCCTCAGTGTAAAACTCAGGTCCCCATATAAAAATCAGGTCCTGTAGCCAAAATGAAATGAAGTATTATGGTAATTATCTGGGTTATTCAGGGGAAACGAATGTGTGAGAGGTGATTTGGGGGAAGTTGTTTTCTTTCTACTTCAGTTGCATACAGGGTTGTTTCCATTACCCATGCTGGCACATTATTTTCTTCTTAATCACTACATGAGAAGCAGACACTGGAAATACTCTTCCTATAAAGCATGTACAGGCCCTTTTAGATACGTGTCATAAACTTTTCAAAACCTTAGCCCATTGTATATTTCAAGCACATAGACAGATACATATATTTAGAAGTTTAAATCATGCCAATCTTAGAAGTTTGAGTATTGCTGAAAAAAAATCTCTGTTTGGTTGCATGATTGTCCAAAGTGAGATCTACAAAGTTTCTCACATGGTTACCTCAGAGGGTTTCTATCCAGTAACTAAAGGAAAGGACCTTCACTCCATTTACATTCCAAGCAAGAAATCAAAGGCTGTCCCTACCACAGCAATCCTCTGATAAAAGTTGAAAGTTTACAGAATGGAAATTTCTGGCCTAAGGAAACATGAAATTATAAAGCCTGGTCAGGTTAGCACAACAAACAGGAAACAATGAACAGTTTTGATGCTGTCTTAGGGTTTCTTTTGCTATGATGAAAAAGGAAGTATGGGAGGAAAGGGTTTGCTATCTTACACTTCATTCAGCATTGCTGTTCAGCACTGAAGGAAGTCAGGACAGGCACTCAAACAGGGTAGGATCCTGGAGGCAGGAGCTGATGCAGAGGCCATAGAGGAAAGCTGCTTACTAGCTTGCTTCCCATGTCTTGCTCAGCCTGCTTTCTTATAGAACCCAGAACCAGCAGCCCAGGGATGGCCCCACCCACTATGGGCTAAGCCCTCCCCCTTGATCACTAAATAAGAAAATGCCTTCCAGCTGTATCTCACTGAGGTATTTCCTCAGCTGAGGCTCCTTCCTCTAATGCTTTAGCTTGTGTCAAGGTGACACACAAAACCAGCCAGCAGAAATGCTATGTTTATCTCAGAAACTCAAGTGAGGAAGGGATGGTTGGGTTCACAGTTTCAGGGAGATTTCTATCTAGCAGGAGGGAAAGAAATGGCAGGTGTGGGCTGCTTCATCAGAGGCAATGAGAACTTCCTGCAATGGCTGTCCAAATGGAGACAAAAACCATCAGAAAGTGCAGAAACATGGATGAGTGTAATTTTCAAAGGTCCTCCCCAAGTGGCCCACTTTCACCAGCAAGTCTTCACCTTCTAAAAAGTCTACAACCTTCATAATAATTGTACAAGCCAACATCTAAATATACAAACCTTGAACCTGATGGTGGTGGTATATGTGTATGTTTTATGCTCAAACAACAGTAGGCACACACACTCAGTTACCCTAAGGCCAAAAGTATTATTCTAAAAACCATACTTATGTCTTTCTCCATATATGTTCTTTGTAAACTTTCTAAAGATCTTAGCACTTAAATTTTGTAAACATGCATAAATACTTACATTTATCTTAAAAGTTGTACTAAGAGATTATTAGTCAGTCCTATACTATTTAGCACTAGTATATGCTAAAAGTCAGAATCACATACTAAAAATAAAAAAAGAAGAAATGTAGGATAAAGGACTAGGCAAAGAAACCCATCCTGACTCTAAAACCAGAATCAGTGAAAAATTCCACCTTGATCCTGAAACCAAAGCCAGTGAAAGAAACATACCCTGACTCTGAAACTAAAGTCAGTGAAAAATTAAATATATCCTGGCCCCAAAACTAGAGACAAAAGGTTAAAAAGGGCCAGTGAAAGAAACACACTTCGGCCCTGAAACCAGAGCCACATCCAACCCCTGACCAGCTGAGCACAAAACCAACCAGTCCTTGAACAGGAAAACCAACCAATCCCAGAGCACGGAATCTAGCCAGTCTCTGGGTTTGTCAAACTCAGGGGATTGAAATCTGATCGATTCCCACCCTGAAAATCTTCTCCCTGGAAAAACTCTACGCCTAGGAAGCTCTGTATAAGCCCCGTGCCTGTTCAATTGACAGCTGCTCTTTCACCCTGGCAGAGGCCGTCAATCCCTTGGATTCCTTCCACCCAAATAATTATCTTTAAAGAATTTGGGGTGAAGGACTTCTTTTGCCAAAGTGGAGCAGCTGTAAGTATTGCCTGATTTCCGACAGCCGGGATACCTTTCCCTCCAGAGCTGTAACACTTACAATTTGAACCCAAAATTCCCCGGTAAACTCCCTAGCTGCCTGTACCTTTGTGATCTAAGCCACACTGGGACCCTATCCCTTACCTCCAGTCCATCTGCAACAAACTCACCTTCTGGTTCACTGACTACTCAGCATTTAAGTAAGTTCCCCCTTTGATCAGTGTAAACATTTCCCTGGGTCTGAGGAAGTGACTGATGAGTGTCCAGCACCCCTCTAGTACTCTTAGAAATGGAGGTACCCTCAGCCATGGTCTTTAAGGCTATGATTGGCCCTCTTCACCTGACTACATTCTACCATCTTTAGAGCCTTGGAGCTGCAATCTGGCCGTTTCCTTAGGCTCAATTTGGTTATTGTGCCCCTTCCTGCCCTCTACCCTTGTCCTCCCTTGGAGCCACCCATAATCCCTTAGCTCCCCTAGGGCCTCTTTTGTGACTCCTTTCTCTAGATCTTTCTTGTAGATGAAATCCTCCTCTTCGATCTCAGTTTTCTTTTGCCTTCTGGCCTCTACAAAAGTCCTGGTACCAGGTGACAAGTCTTTCTGCTGGCTTAGCTAGACTCAGCCCTGACTCCCATTGAGTGTGGTGATGACCTATTAAACAGTTTGGTCCTTCCTTGGACCTCCCTGATTCCAGGGGACAACCACAACCACAGGCTGCAGTGACCTTTTCCCTCACTCATCCATGGGAACAATATCTTCCATACCAATCCATTTCCCTTTGGGATGCATCCTAGAAAACTGTAAGCCTCTATACCTAGCACCCTATTTGAATAGTCCTAAACTTGTACAATTTTGCAGTAAAGTTTAGCCTCAATATCCCTTAGATAAGACCCCTAAATGGCCTCAACTAATGGTCATGGTAATAGAAGGTATTTTTCATGTTACCAAAGAAGAAAGGTAAATACCAACACTGCTACAAACCCTTTAATCTACAATGATGGCCTGCCTACATGATGTGCTAGTGCAATAGTAGCACCAATATTGAGGTAAATAACCCTTACCTGATTGCATTTAAGGCCCACTTCATGGGTTCGAATCCGTGTTTGACAATGTTTATAGGTGGCTAAGAAATTAAGACTGGGTAGACCCTGGACCTAGGGGAAAATCAAATCTTCCTGTAGTGCTAAAGGAACACAGCAATAAAGTGAGTGACTCATGACATTTTGCTAAACTCACAGGTCAGGGTATTGCTCAGTCATCGTCAGGGAATCTTCCTCCTGCAACAGATGGGAACAAATACAGAGACACAACAGGTCAATGTCCAGAAAGTAAGAGGCCTTGGAGCACTCAGTCCTGAGTCTTCATCAACCCCATCTCATCAGGGCTTTTACCTCTCATTGCAGCCCTGATGTCCACATTCCCTCTATATGCACTCAGTGTTAGGTTGTTATGTTGCTGTGACCACGCCCCCACCTGCAGGGTCTCCCTCCAAATCCTCTGATGTAAGTGTGCCTACCCTTTAAAATCTCCTACCACGTGGAAGACTTTCTCTATTTGTCTTCCTCTCTACTCCTCACTCTCTTTCTCTCCCTCCTCTCTTCCCTTCCCCCCTCCCCCTCCTTAGTAAACCTAATATGGCTCCCTTGGCAGCGTGATGGCGAGTTTTTTTACACGACAAATACTAACACCCAATATGAGATGGTGTGATCTCTCTCAACTCTAAAGTCTTATGAAATGATCTTGGTTTGCCTTTTTTTCGGAAAGCATCTACTTGTTAATCAAAGGTAAGAACCTTAAGCACTCTGTGCATATGGTAACAATCGTTATCACCATATACTTCTTGTGTCCTCTCTTACTGAGTTACAGTGTTTTTTTCATTCACACATGACTGCTGGCTATTTTCTGTTTACTGTGCAAGCTCCACTTCCTTGAATTTACATCTGTCTACTAGTGTAAGAAGACACAGGGATTCCTCTCTGCCTTAGCAAAACTTACTGAAAAATAAAAACTTCAGACTATTGTAGAAAATAACCTTATATTAAGAAAAATACAGGCAAATGACTAATTTCAGAAAATCTAATTTTCTTCACTCATATTTCCCTTTCACTTTAATTTTTGAGAATATCAAAAATATGTTTTAACGTTATCAATTTCAATTTTATACTAAAATCCAGAAAACGTATAATTTCTTAATAAAGGCTTCATTTTAGGTATTATGATGACAATAAGTCAAAAAATGTTGATTATAATAGAAGATACACAATTTTCAGCAAAAATGTTTGTTTCATCAAGAAGAGAGAAAAACAAAAGATCATATAGAAGAGAGCCACTTTTACCCTCAGAAACTAATGAGGTTGCCTTAACTTCATTCCAAACTGGAGTTTGATTGCTTAAAAATTCTGTCTTTGCAAAAGTTGTCTGCCTTTCATAGGTGTGGTACTTTGTGTAACTGTTTGCCTCAAACATATGTAATGTAACCCACGAACATGTCAGATAGTCAGGACTAGAATTCTGGATGGTTATCTGACATCTACTCTTGAAACATGGGTGAACCAAGTGCCCACTGATACGAAATAAAACATGAAGCATCTTTCTGTATATACCCATTTTATTTTCAATTCATATAGTTTCAGATAGTTCAAAACATTTTAGATAGTTCTGTACTGTAAATTAATAAATTTTTAATAGATTAGAGATTTCATTTATATATTTATGATAGAACACGAATCTCCAAAAACAACATGGTTTTTACAAATCATGAGTTTTCTCCCTCTGGGGAGTGCTCTCTCTCTCTCTCTCTCTCTCTCTCTCTCTCTCTCTCTCTCTCTCTTTCTCCCTCCCTCCCTCTCTCTTTCTCTTTCTCACCATCTATTTTTCAATAAAGTTTCACGGGTACTCTGTGCTCAGCACAAGGAGTGAGGAGTCTATGACTGCAAACAGAAGCAGAATCACCCCCACACCTCTTCACTATAAAAGGTGTAGAAAGTCCGAGAGAATAAACAGAACTTGGAACGCAATGTGGAGAGAATGTTTGTTGCAGGAATGTCAGTTAGATGAGGACTAACTCTTGCATTTTGAGATGAAACTTTTAGAAAAGAAAAGAAAATGTCTGGCTTGACAGGGAGGAAAATATCTCTCTGAAGTGATAGAGAGAAAATAGATGTCACAGGAGTAGGAACTGGGGCAACTAGAAGCCTGTGACAGTGGCTACAATGCCACTTTCTCACCTTGGCACCAAGGAAATCCCAAAGGCAGCTCTGGGGAAAGAAGGAAGGCTACATCTATGAAGATTACATTTTCCTCACCCTAATAAAAAGGGATGGAAATAGTAATGAAAATATGCTTACATTTGGGAAAATACACTTTTACTTATATTTTTTTATTTTTAATTTTTTATACCCACTACTGCTCCCTCACCCACTTCTTCTCCCAGTCCTCCCCCAGCCTCTCCCTTCCACCTTCACCCCCCCCTTTCACTCCGCAGAGAATGCATCGAATCTCAAAGTGAGTCGATTTGGTCTGGCATATCAAGTTGAGGTAGGACTGAGACCCTCCCCCAAGCATCAAAGCTGAGAAAGGTGAGGAAAATACACTTTTAATCCTTGCCTGCCTGGATGTAGAGAGTGAGGTTAATGCCAACGTGTCCATTGGTTAAGCTGTACAAATCAATTCTAATGCTTCAAAGAATATTTTTATTATGTGCTAGAAGATAGCTGAGGGCAGACTGAACATAATTCCTGCTCTCAAGGAACTATTGGCATATTTAAGATTCTCTTTGTATGCATCAATGTTTTTCAGATAGAGACTCACTGGTCATCAAAAATGGGGGTAAGGAAAATTCTGATAGATGATGTATCATTAAAACACTCAAGATAGAAGTGTAGCAGGCTCCACGATGAGTAAATAAAACTAACTTTTCTTGTCTGAAAGCTATAAGAAAATACTTAAGATTTGGTATTTCTAATTTATTTTTATTTTATGTACATTGGCATATTGCCTGTATGTATGTGTAAGGGTATCAGATCTCCGGGAAGTGGAGTCACAGACAGTTGTGACCTGTCATGTGGGTACTGGGAACTGAACCCACATCCTCTGGAAGAGCAGCCCATGCTCTTAACCACTAAGCTATCTCTCCAACCCAATTTGATATATTTTTTACACAGCACCAATCCTTTTCTTGCTTCTCAGGCATCTGGGAAGACTAAGCAATACTTGCAGATTCAGTACCTGGTGACAATCCATTTTTACTGAATGATGTCTTCTCTGTGAGTCCTTATTCAGTGGAAAGAGCAAGTTACTACCCTGGGTCTTTTAGTAATCCCAATCACAGGGAGGGTCCACCTTCATGGCTGAATCATCTTCCCAAAAGGCTCTTCTTTTAAAAAGTCAAAATATGATATTTCATTAATTCTTTGAGAATCTCACACATACCTAGTGTATTTTATCATATTCACCCATCAACCCTCCCCCAGCTTCTCATACCTTTCTTCTTATGCTGATAACCTACTTACTCCAATTTGCGCTGCTCATATACTTGTGCATATGGGGCAATCTGTGGATGAATGGTTGACATAGACATATCAGGGCCTATAATTTTAAAGAACACTGACTTTGCCTCCCCCAGCAACTGCCAAGTATCAAAAGCTAGGGGTAGAGGCTAATGAACCTCTTCCAACTCCATGCTGAAATGTTATCCAGTTTGATATTGTGTAGGTAACCATAGCTGCTTTGAGTTTATGAGCAGAGTGGTTCCATTATATCCAGAAGATGCTGTTTCTTTCATTCTGTTACTCTCAGACCTCTTTACCTATTTCTTCCACCTCTTCTATGATAGTTCCTGGGAACTGGAAGAAGGGAACATGATGCAAATGTCCTACTATGCATGAGCATTTCACACATGCTTATTCTATACACTTGGAACAGTTGGGAGTTTCTATGTTAGTTATCTGTGTTACACTGCACTCATCTACAAGACTAGAGAAAGGAATTTAAGATCTGGATAAGCTTCCCAGCTAGTTAAAATGGCAGGAGTAGTAGAAATACAAATTTAGAGGACAATTTGATACTATTTCCATTCAGCAAAACAATAGTAGTGAGTATGCCCTCCTCAGGGCAGAGAAGAGAGTTATAATTTTCTTAGCCACAGGTTCTTGGCTGAACTTACAATACTAAGCATGTATTTCTATCTAGATAGCAACTTAAAATTCAATCAGAAAGTGGTTGGTTGCCCCAATAACATCTTGTCATTATTGTGTCCAGAGACTTATCTTGCCAGAGTTTATTGTTATAACTTGCAGGGTTCACAGTGGGTAATGACTTGTCCCTCACCCAACAGCGTGCATAGTACCATTCAGTACTATAAAAGCCATCAAGCAGAGAGGAAGTTTCCCAATCAATGCCAATCTGATTTCTCTGTGTCCTATTGAAAGTGTGTGGTGTCTTCAGCAACAGGGTCTTAATTAACCATCAGCTTTCAGTGGAAAATGATGAACAACAGCAATAGTCTCCATTGTTTGGGAATTTCTGGGGTACCCCTGAGCAACAACTCAAAAGAGGTCTCATACTTGCACAGGGCTTTTAATTTGGCAAACTATGAAGGACCTATCTCTTAATACCATCACACTGAGGTCTATGTTCTAACAGAAATTTTGGAGAAATAAAAATATTCTCCCCAACACATAAGCTGTTTTTCTTAAAAGATTCCTAAGAATTGGGGCTTTCTGGCAAAAAAAAAGAAAAAGAAAAAGAAAAAGAAAATCCATGGTGGAAAATATTGCAGATTATTAGGTGAAAACTGAATACTGCTGTTTGTTTAGCTAAATTTACATAGCATCGAGATGGTTTCTCAATATTTATATTCAGACTCATAGGCAAACCTTAATCAAGGAAGCTCTTTTTCCAATGAATAGTGGTTAATGCAGAAATTCATGGCTACAAAGGATGCTGAGAATGAGTTATGAATGAGTGCCCAGAACCAAACATAATCCCTTCTAAGTCTCAGGGAGCAGTGTTCAAGAGAGAAAGGAGAGAATATAAGAGCCAGGAAATAGTAAAAAATGATTGAAAAGAAAAATCAAATACAGACAAGTTATAGTGTCATAATCATGAACACACAGTGGCTGTGAATTTCTGCACTGTGTTCCTGTAAGAATGTGCCCATTATCATTCAGGCAAGACTGGAGGAAGAGCTCACTGCTGAACCAATTGTTACTGATAGATACAGGAATGGTTACCTTAAGATGTACAACCACTCATGACTCTCCCAGGCTCCAGTAGATGGTTCAAATCCAGTAGTCACACCAATGGCCCTGGATAAACTATATGGATTAAAAAACAAAACTAAGAAACATGATTCTGGGGAAAAATCTGGTAAGGATTAGAAGGTCAAGGTTTCACAAAGATGAGAAAGAGAAAAGAAACAGCGTGCCAGTGTGTAGGAAAGAGTAATCCAAATACATTGTTTACATGTATGAAATTATCAAACAAAACTGAGCAATAAAAAAGATGTTTAAAAGACTTTTGACAGCATAAAGTTCTGTGTATGTCAAGGTAGAATTTCTTTACAAAATGGGGATCTCAAACTCCCACTCAAGTACAATAAGGTAACTGGATAGCAGCAGTGGGTGGTCACAGAAAGCAGATTGGGGAAAACTATGACTGATTTTTGCCTGTTATTTTCTACGTGAGCATGCTAAGGCAGAGTTGTAAGGCAATTTATTAAGATCATCATCCTGTTTTTTGTTTGCTTTGTTTTGCAGACAGCATCTCTTGTGACCCGTGCTGGCCTCAAACTCGCAATGTAGAGGAGATGGCCACTCCAATCCTGACCTTTTGTCTCCATCTCTTCAGTGCTGGAATTACTGGTATACTGTGCGCTCACACACCCAGCTTCAAGGCCCCCCATCCTTGACTCTAGCATGTACTGTCCTTAAGCTCAGTTTTTACTGCTGCCCAATAGTCTTCAACACTATTTGCTCCCTCCTGTTTTGTTTTGTTTTTTTAAATTGGACATTTTTCTTTCCAAAGTCGAAATACTAAAATTTGAAAAAAGAAGAAACACACATCTCAGCCAGCCTTAGCTATTAAATGGAAGCAGCACTGGCAGAAAAAAAAAAAAATATGTATAAATAAATAAATAAATAAATGCCAAAAGCCTAACTTTGAATTAAGCCTTGGCCTCCGAAAGACTTCAACCTGCCTTTGAAATAATTGCTAGTAAAACCTCAGAGCATAGTTCTATCTGCCAGGCTGACCATGGCAGTAGTACAAACCATAAAATAGAGAGGATGCAAAAGACAGGAAAACTAATATGAAAACCCAACGGCCTGCCTCCAGATAATTGGGAGCTGACCATAAACATCTAAGCAATCACACAGCAACTTGCATACAAATACATATTTTTTTAGGAAATAGTTTCATTTTATTAAACTTGTATCTGCTGCCAACAGTTTGAAGTTTGTTTTCCAGAATGGTTTTCAAGCTAGTAAGTGAAGGTGAGCAACGATAAGACCCAGCACAGAACGCACCACCCACACTTGGCCTGGAGCTTTGTACTTGTGGCATTAAATGCTTACTTGGAAAAGTGTAAGTTAGTTATTTTGTGAAAAACTTCCTACTCCATCTCATGCCCCAAGAATGAAATTCCATAGTATGCTTCTTTTCCCTCATTAAAATAGAACTTCTGTTAAAGGGCAGTCACATATTTAAACTACTCTGAACTCTCGGAATCCTGAACACCAAGCACTTGACATTCACAAAAACACTGTTGCCAAAATCTCCAATACTTAAGTTGTGAGCTGTGATTTGATGATAAAAGCAAATTTACATTTGGCTTGTGAGTGTGTTTTTGGTCCTTCTGAGAGTGACATTCAGGGCCATGAGGAAGTTCATATAAAATTCTGGATTTCTGGATTCTTTTTAAAGGAAACCATGGCAAGGCAGCCCTACATTCCTCCCTTGACACCCATCTACTAGAAACCTGTAAGACTCTGCACTTAACCAAGCACAGGCCACTGGATCACCTCGTTTACCACCAAAACATCCTACTTACTTGAAGTTGTCTTGGGGACCCATTAGGCACCTGAGTTCATGACTCAGGTACAAAAATAAATAATAACTGCATAAAGGTACAATAGTCATAAATAGTAAATGAAGAGGGTTTAAGTTGTTGATGCTGTCCTCTGATAGATTTGCTTGGCACCTACTAACTTCATGCATGCACCATGGCTGCATTTGATGAAATCCACAAGCCTACTTCAGAGAAATTAGTTATAGGTTATTTTAAGTGAATTGATATCCTACTTTCAAAATTGCACATTACAAATTCATGAAGGGTATGAATCATCTATATACTATAAGGTTTTCTTGAAGAAAAAGTTTTTCAGATTTTAAAAGATCAAATATCTAAATAAAGGAGAGAAGTAGCTCATTGATTTATAATAAAAGAACTAAGCTCTGTGAGCTACCGAAGTGGGATTCACCACCAGTAGAGTCAGAAGTACCTGAATCTTCCTTTTATATCCATATTGTCATTTGGCGCCCCAGACCACTGAATATGAAACCATTGTTGGGACAATGTGTGCTCCAACAACCCTTATGGATGATCCTGGGGTTTGCCAAGTTTGAGGGTCCTGCTCCAAAACATTCCTATTAGTAGTTAGTCATCAATGCACAGGACAGGGCCCCAAGTTTCCAGAACCCTATTCACCCACAAAGCACCAAACATTAGTAACAAACTGATCCATCTCTTGCTGGAAATACATGTATTTCCAACTTGTCTCCCCATAGAGCAGGTAGAATGAGTCTCATTCTGTAGCCTCCTCCATGTTCAGAACTTAGACAAAGAATTTCTCTACCACCTAAATGCCTCCTTCACAGCCGATAGCCGTTTAAACAGGTCATGATGCTGCCTTTGAAGTGTGCGTCATGTAAGCCCAAGGAGATAGGGAAGGATCAAACACTGACCAGGGGTCAGGACCAGAATTGAGTAAAGACAGCAGAAACAATTAGTGATGATCCTGATTTAGCAAACAGAGAGTAAATGTCTGTGCCCATAGTTAGTTTGTAGTCCATGGAGTGCTGTCTCCCTATCTGCAGGAAGAATACTCCAAAGATGCATGTGTATTCTCCAAGTTTGGACTTTCTTTTCATTATTAATTTGTTAGTTTCTTATAATTATTCAAAGAAAATGAAATGAGTTTTCTTTCACCCATTTAGACACAACCAAACACCATGTAATATATCCAGGATAGCACACAAATACCATTATCATAGCATTTCATTCTTTGCCATGGAATTAGAACACTATTTTAAGTTGCAAGTCAAATCTAAAGAAAGCTGTTGAAGGCACGCACCTATAATGGGTGAGACTCTGGCAAAAGATTTTATGCCAGACAGTACTATATACGCTTTGATGCCAAATAAGTCTTCTATAAACGTTAAGAACTTTTGAAATTTCCACAAATCAATCTTTTTCTTTGACTTTTCTATCATTTGGAGAGAGAAAACAATTAACTTTTCTATCAAAGAAGAGAAAAAAATATCTCTACCCAGAAAATGAGTCTTAATTCTTTGGAGTCTGAGAGTTATGGTTTTATTGAATACATTAGGCAAATTCAGAGTGAAAAAAAATCAACACAACTGTACTGCAGTAAGACTTCAGAGCTTCACAAACTTTGGCAACAGTCCATGTTCTTTTTGCTCAGCCACACTGTCTCCTGATAATGAGGAAGGGATAATAATGACTGACCCGGATTTTTTGTCTTCCCACCCAACATTTCAGTAAAGGGGGCTAAAGTAATAATAGTTCACCAGTGGTGTGCCAGACAGCCCTCTCATGCAGTCTATTTCCATCCTTCCCACAACCCTAAAAAAAGATATAAATATGTCATTGGCCCCTACTACTTTGTAGAAAAGGAACTTAAAGGTTCTTTCTTGCTTCTTCATTAGCAATATATTGATATAAAAATTTATTGCAATAACCCAAACATACCCTGAGCCTTACATTTTTGCAATCATATACTTTTATTTTTTAATTATTTAAATTTTTATTTTGCATACTAACTGAAGTTCTCTTGCTCTCCCCTCCTCCTGCCCACCCTCCACCTTCCTCCCACTCCTACCCCATTCACACATCAGAAAGGGTAAAACCTCCCATTGTGAGTCAACAAAGTCTTGGGACACCAAGTTAAGGCAAGACCAACCCTGCTCCCCCCATCAAAGCTGAGCAAGGTATCTTTTTATAGAGAACAAGTGCCTAAAACCTAGTTCATTCACTAGAAATAAACCCTGGTCCCAATGCCAGAGGCCCCACAAACTGCCCAAGCCACACAACTGTCATCCACATTCAGAGGGTCTAGTCTGGTCCCAGGCAGGTTTCCCAATTGTCAATCCAGAGTCAATGAGCTCCCAGTAACTCAGGTCAGTTGTCTCTGTGAGTTTCTCCATCATGATCCTGACCCTTTGCTCAGATAATTCCTTCTCCTTCTCTTCCCCTGGACTGGGAGCTCAGCCCAGTGCTTTAGCTCTGGATCCCTGCATCTGTTTACATCAGTTGCTGGATGTAGGTTCTATGATTACAATTAGGGTGCTCATCAATTTGATTACAGTGGAAAGCCAGTTCAGGCACCCTCTTGACTATTTTTTTTTTTTTTTTTGGAGTCTTAGCTGATAGTTGGACTTCTTCCTTTCCAGTTTGTATCCCCTTGACCTCCTTTTGTTGTCTTATTGCTCTGGCTGGAACTTCAAGTATTATATTGAATGGACAGCCTTGTCTTATTCCTGATTTTAGTGAATCACTTTGACTTTCTCTCCATTTAGTTTGATATTGGCTAACAGCTTGCTGTATATTGTCTTTCTATGTTTAGGTATGTTTCTTGTATCTCTGATTTTTCTGAGATCTTTACATAAATGCTTTTGTCAAAGCTTCTTTTAGCTTGTAATGAGATGATCATGTTTTATTTTGATTTTTTTCTTTCAGTTTGTTTATATGGTTTATGACTGACAGATTTACATGTGTTGAACTACCCAACTATCCCTGTATCTCTGGGATAAAGCTTACTTGATCATGGTGGATGATTTTTTTTTTTTTTTTTGGGGGGGTCGGGACATGTATGTTCTTGGATTTGGTCTGCCAGTATTTTATTATTTTACTGAGTATTTTTGCATCAGTGTCAATGAGGGAGATTAATTATCTTTCTTTGTAGCATCTTTGTGAGGTTTGGTATCAGGGTTACTGTAGCCTGATATGTAGAAGTGACAATATTTCTTCAGTTTCTTTTTTTTTAAAAAAAAATATTATTTATTTATTTATAACTTTATTTATTTGCCTTGGTGTTTGCCTGGAACTGGAACTACAGACAGTTGTTAGCTGCCATGTGGGTGCTGGGAATCGAACCCGGGTCCTCTGGAAGAGCAGACGGTGCTCTTAACCGCTGAGCCATCTCTCCAGCCCCTTCTTCAGTTTCTATTATGTGAAACAATTTGAATAGTATAATAGTATTTGTATTAGTTGTTCTTTAAAATTCTGGTAGAATTCTGCACTGAAGCCATCTTGCCATGTTTTTTTTTTTTCCCTTGGGAGACTTTTAATAAATACTACTTTTTTTTTAGGGGTTAAATATTTATTTAAGTCATCTATCTGGTCTTGATTTAATTGGGTAAGTGGTACCTATCCAGAAAGTTGTCCATTTCTTTTAGGTTTTCCTTTTTTTTTTTTTTTTTTTTTTAGGTTTTCCAATTTTGTGGCATACAGGTTTTTTTTTTTTCCCAGATGTGGAATCATTTAGTAACTACATATTTCTAAGACAGCAGATGCTTTTCATCACTGCATTATTTTTTATGTATATATATATTTATTATTTGGTGATTTTACATCATGCACCCCATCAAACTCAGTTATCAGACCTCTCAGATTCATGCCCACTCTTATGATCTCCCCATTTACAAAAACACCCATTCATGCTGCTCATCTACTTACTGGATCATAATTAAACTCCCTGTGGCCAGACCCTTTAAGAAAACAAGACCTTCCTCACCCATACTCCTACCACAGGCCATCAATACAGAAGTGAGGCACTGTGTCATTTAGCTATGTTCTAGCCTTGAGCTCTTATGTACAGTGACATCTCTCTATATATATCTTTTATTTAAAAAGTCCACTAATAAGTGAGTACATCCCCTACTTCTCTTTCTGAAAGTGTGATACCTCATTCAAGAGAATATTTTCCATATCTATCCACTTGCCTGCAAATTTTAGGATGTCATTTTTCCTTACTGCTGAGTAGTACTCCATTGTGTAGATGTACCACAGTTTGTTAATCCATTCCTCAGTGGAGGGGCATCTAGATTGTTTCCAGGTTCTTGCTATTATGAATAATGCTGCTATGAACATAGTTGAGCTAATGCTTTTGGGGTGCAAATGTGCATATTTAGGGTATATGCCTAAAAGTGATATTGCTGGATCCTTGGGGAGAGTGATTCCTAGTTTTCTGAGAAACCATCATATTGCATTCCAGAGTGGCTGAACAAGCTTACACTCCCACCAACAATGGAGGAGTGTTCTCCTTGCTCTGCAACCTCTCTAGCATAGGCTGTCATCTGTGTTTTTAATTTTAGCCATTCTGACAGGTGAAAGGTGGTATCTCAAAGTTGTTTTGATTTGCATTTCTCCAATGGCTAAAGATGTTGAGTACTTTTTCAAGTGCCTTTCAGCCATTTGTAATTCTTCTGCTGAGAATTCCCTTTTCAGTTCTGAACCCCATTTTTTAATTGAGTTGTTAAGGGTTTGGGGCTCTAGTTTCTTGAGTTCCCTACATATTTTAGAGATTAGTCCTCTGTCACTTGGAGGGTTGGTGAAAATCTTTTCCCCTTCTGTAGGTTGTTGTTTTGTTTTAATGACTATGTCTTTTGAGTCCATTAATATTAAGAGACATTATTCATCAGCAATGGTTAGTTCCTGGTTTTGTTTGTTTGTTTGTTTTGGTGGTGGTAATGTGTGTGTTTCCCTTCTTTATGTTTTACTGTAATGACTATCCATTGTCTGTATTTTTGTGGATATGACTGAGTTCCCTGGGTTGGAATTTACCTTCTAGTAATTTCTGCTGGATGTGTAGATAGGTATTGTTTAAACCTGGTTTTGTCATGAAATATCTTTTTTCTCTGTCTATGTTGATTGAAATTTTTGCTGGGTATAGTAGTCTGGGTTAGCATCCATGGTCTATAAAATGTCTATCCAAGACTCGTGCTTTTAGAGGCTCCATTGAGAAGTTGGGTGTGATTCTGGTAGGTCTGCCTTTATACTTTACTTGGCCTTTTTCCCTTATGGCTTTTAAAGTGCTTTCTTTATTTTTTTTTTTTTTTTTTTTTTTTTTTTTTTTTTTTTTTTTTTTTTTTTTTTTTTTTTTTTTTTTTTTTTTTTTTTTTTTTTTTTTTTTTTTTTTTTTTTTTTTTTTTTTTTTTTTTTTTTTTTTTTTTTTTTTTTTTTTTTTTTTTTTTTTTTTTTTTTTTTTTTTTTTTTTTTTTTTTTTTTTTTTTTTTTTTTT
>PVIH01015835.1:0-48003 GCA_004025045.1 Sigmodon hispidus
GGTCACTTATGTATACAATCATATCATCTGCAAATAGAGATAGCTTCACTTCTTCTTTTCCAATTTGAATGCCCTTAATCTCTTTTTGTTCCCTTATTGCTTTAGCTAAAACTTCGAGAACTATATTGAATAGATAAGGGGAGAGAGGACATCCTTGTCTAGTTCCTGACTTTAGTGGGATTGCTTTGAGTTTTTCTCCCTTAAGTTTGATACTGGCTGTCGGCTTCTTGTAAATCGCCTTAATTATATTTAGGTATTCTCCCTGTATTCCTGATCTCTCCAGGGCTTTAATCATAAAGGAGTGTTGGATATTGTCAAAGGCTTTTTCCGCATCTAAGGATATGATCATGTGGTTTTGTTTCTTTAGTTTGTTTATATGATGGATAACATTTACAGTTTTTCGTATGTTAAACCAGCCCTGCATTTCTGGGATGAAGCCTACTTGGTCATGGTGGATGATATCTTTTATGCATTGTTGTATACGGTTTGCCAAAATTTTGTTGAGAATTTTCGCATCAATATTCATGAGGGAAATTGGTGTGTAATTTTCCTTCTTTGTTGTGTCTTTGTGTGGCTTGGGTATTAGGGTGATTGTGGCCTCATAAAAGGAATTTGGCAATATTCCTTCAGTTTCTACTGTGTGAAATAGTTTGAGGAGTAACAATAGTAATTCTTCTTTGAATGTCTGGTAGAATTCGGCACTAAAACCATCTGGACCAGAGCTTTTATTTTGGGGGAAGTTTTTAATGACAGCTTCAATTTTCTTAAGGGTTATAGGTCTGTTTAGGTAATTAATCTGATCTTCATTTAATTTTGGTAGATGGTACCTGTCCAGAAAGCTGTCCATCTCTTCTAGGTTTTCCATTTTTGTAGAATACAGATTTTCAAAATATGACCTGATAATTCTCTGTATTTCCTGGGGGTCTGTTGTTATGTCCCCCTTTTCATTTCTGATTTTGTTGATTTGGACACTTTCTCTCTGTTTTTTGGTTAGTTTGGCTAAGGGCTTATCTATCTTGTTAACTTTCTCAAAGAACCAACTCTTAGTTTTGTTGATTCTTTGTATTGTTCTTTTTGTTTGAATTGTATTGATTTCAGCTCTAAGTTTATTTCCTGCCGTCTACTCCTTCTAGGTGAGTTCGCTTCTAATTGTTCTAAGGCTTTCAGCTGCGCTGTTAGGTCTCTAGTGTGGGATTTCTCTAGATTTTTCATATAGGCATCTAGCACTATGAATTTTCCTCTTAAGACTGCTTTCATTGTGTCCCACAAGTTTGGATACATTGTAGATTCATTTTCATTGAATTCTAGGAAGACTTTGATTTCTTTCTTAATTTCTTTCTGACCCAGAGATGGTTCAGCTGATTGATGTTTAGTTTCCATGAGTTGGTAGGCTTTCTTTGGGTTTTGATATTATTGAACTCTAACTTTAGGCCCTGGTAGTCTGATATGTTACAAGGGATTATTTCTACTTTTTTGTGTCTGCTGATGTTTGCTTTATGACCAATTATGTGGTCAATTTTGGAGAAAGTTCCATGAGGAGCTGAGAAATATGTATATTCCTATGCCTTTGGGTGGAAGGTTCTGTAGATATCTATGAAATCCATTTGCATCATAACCTCATTTAGACTCCTTATTTCTCTGTTGAGGCTCTGTCTGGTTGATCTATCTAGGGTTGAAAGTGGGGTATTGAAGTATCCCACTATTAAGGTGTAAGAATTGATGTGGGATTCGAGCTTTAGTAGTGTTTCTTTTACATATCTAGGTGCCCCTATATTAGGAGCATAAATATTTGAGATTGAAATCTCCTCTTGACCAATTTTTCCTTTGAACAATAAGTAGTGACCATCTTGGTCCCTTTTAATTGCTTTTAGCTTAAAGTCTACTTTGTTAGAGATTAGGATTGCAATTCCTGCTTGTTTCTTAGGGCCATTTGACTGGAAAATCTTTTCCCAACCCTTTATTCTAAGCCTGTGTCTGTCTTTGCAGTTGAGGTGTGTTTCTTGTAGGCAACAGAAGGATGGCTTCTGTTGTTGTATCCATCTTGTTAGTATGTGACGTTTAATAGGAGAGTTGAGACCATTGATATTATAGGAAATTAGTAACCATTGATTCATATTTCCTGCCAGTTTTGGTGGTAACTTGTCTGTATTTCCTTTCTCTAGGGTATTCTTCTGTGGGCTTATTGATTGTTTGTGATTTCGTGGGTGTATCTGGGGTCCTTAGGTTGGAGTTTTCCCTCTAATACTCTCTGTAGTGCTGGATTGGTAGATAGATATTCTTTCAGTCTGACTTTGTCCTGAAATACCTTGTTTACTCCATCTATGGTGATTGATAATTTTGCAGGGTATAGTATTCTAGTTTGGCATCTATGCTGTTTTAGCGTCTGTATAACTTCTGACCAAGCCCTTCTAGCTTTCATCGTTTCCATTGAATAGTCAGGCATTATTCTGATGGGTCTGCCTTTATATGTGAGTTGGCCCTTTTCTTTGGCAGCTCTTAAAATTTTTTCTTTGTTCTGTATGTTTTGTGGCTTGATTATAATGTGGCACGCTGACTTTTTTTAGGGATCATATCTATTTGGTGTTCTGTAAGCTTCTTGTATCTTTATAGGCATTTCCTTCTTCAGGTTAGGGAAGTTTTCTTCTATGATTTTATTGAAAACATTATCTGTGTCTTTGAGCTGGTATTCTTCTCCTTTTTCTATTCCTATTATTCTCAGATTAGGTCTTTTCATGGTGTCCCAGATTTCCTGAACATTTTGAGTTATGGCTTTTTTAGTTTTACTGTTTTCTTTGACTGATATATCTATTTGAGCTACTGAGTCTTCCACTTCAGAGATTCTATCTTCCATCTCTTGAACTCTGTTTGTTATGCTTGTATCTGTGGTTCCAGCTTTTTTTCTTCAGGTTTTCTATTTCCATCTTTGCCTCATTTTGTGCCTTTTTTATTGCTTCTATTTCAGCTTTTATTTCTGCTTTTATTTCAGCTTTTAGTTCCTGGCATGTTTTTTTCATAGATTTGTTCATCTCTTCCAATTTTTTGTTTGTATTTTCTTCTATTTCTTTAAGGCTTTTTTTCATATCTTCTTTTAGAGCTTCGATGATCGTCAAAAAGGAATTTTTGGTGTTGCTTCTTTCTGTTTCTTCTTCATTGCTCAGTTCAGGTCTTGTATTTTTAAGATCGCCACTCTCTTCTGGAGTTATCATGTTGTCCTTTGTATTATTATGTAATTTTTTGCACTGACGTTTGCTCATGGCTTCAGTGGTTCATGATTAGATGACTCCTGGTCAGTTGTGGCACTCGGGTTTGTGTGCCTCCTGTCACCTCTCTGGTCAGGGTCTGAGTCTGTCCTTCAGAGACCCCTGCAGATGTTGGCTCGCTCAGTTTGAGGTGGAGGTGGGTAGCCGTGCAGCTTCCCTCAGCAGAAGCTGCGGGTATGATGACCTGCAGAGTTTATCCGCCCCTGCTCCAGAGTGCACTGGGACTCTGCAGACAGCCATACTGAAACTCTCAACTCCAAGAAGACAGAAGGCATTTCCATGCTCTGGTTTTGTTCAGTATTGGGTATTATAATAGGGTCACCATAGATTGAAGCTCATGACAGTGATAATGACAATAATAAAAAGTTTTGACATGTATTTTTAACAGATTATTTGTGAGATATCATGGAGTTCTGACTACAGGAATTGGGAAATTATAGTAGGATATCTTCTCTATCCCTAACTCATTGTGCAGAACTTTAGTACCACCCCACTTCCCATTGGTAGTTATCTCCACACAGCAAGTATGGAGATTTTATGTCACCCAAGCATCTCTACACATAATGCTAAAAGAATAGGTATTCATGCTATGCTGAGAGATGACAAATTTGCCCAATTTCCAAAGACAAGGATGCTCTGGGGATAACTGGATAGCATCAAGGGGTGACTTATTGTGGAGGTGAAGAGAAATATCACAGAGGTTCTGCTTCTGCAGATTCAATCAAGCTGAATAAGAGTACACTTTATCTTCTTGTCATCATTCCCAAGACAATGATGTAGACTACCAGGCTTTTCTACTGAGTGAGGCATTCAAGTGATCTGCTAATGTTTTAAGAATATGGGGGCTATGTGTATGCTGCATGTATCCATAATGTCAGTTCATATTTAGACTAAACATCCACATGTTTTGGCATCTCAAGGAAGGATGCTGAGACCCATCTTTCACAGATGCAGAGGATGACCAGTTTAACTAGGAAAAGGAACCAGGTCAGTTCATGACTGAATATCACTAGATGCTGGGTATGAGAGACTCTTATTATCTGAAGGGTTTTGATAATAATATCAAATTATGCCTAGACACCATTTCTAACAAAGATTACTGAATATGCTCTCAGATTGCAACAGCCAACCTCTCTGTCCCCATTTACTTCTTCTTCATCATCATCCTCCCTTATGCCTTCTCTCTATTATTTGAAACAAAATCCTTTTACATCTAACACACCAGAGCAGTCGACACTCTAGGATCACAGTGTGTTGTGAGCTTTATTCAATTCAGGGCAAAATAGTTGCAGCAATCATCACAGGCTTCTTGAAAGAGGCAACACTTGAAAAGTAGATGCAATCTTAGTAAATGGAAGAAAGTGGTAAGAAAGAAAACTGGCCTGGGCCTTAGAAGGCCTATGCAGTCTTTATTACACATGTACTTCCTGACTGGGTTTCAGGTCTTCTTTCTGTGTGGCCATCTGTCTCTGTACCCCAAAAGAAGAGTTCTTAGTTAAATAGTAGTCAAAATAGCTTTCAAGTGTGATTGGTCTATGTGGCTCTTTCTTTTGTTGAAAGAAATGTGTAGGGGAATGGTTCTTGTTGGATGGAGATGAGTCCCTGGCGTTATGTAAACAAAGGAGGAATGAATGAAGTATAAAAAAGAAAAACTTGAAGAAGCCATTAGTGAACTTCTCTGAGAAAGAGACATCACCATTCTCAAGCAGTTTGCTTCAAGGGAGAGGACATAGTCACTTCTACAAGTTCTGTTTTGGTGTCAGGTTACAGGAGCCTTTTCTAGAGCCTGATCCTTGTTAGTTGCTTCTGAACCTGATGATGTCAGCTGATATCCCACTCAAATTGCACTCTGTTCCTCATGTGGTTGCTATTTTTAGCCAACAGAGTATGCGATTTCTCTCAAGGACAACAAGAATGTTCATAAACTATGCATAAGATAGGTCATGATGGTGCCTAATGGAGAAATAACCATTTGTTAACAGAGCATTAAATGTTTAACAGTCCATTACCATAAAAATCTTTTTTTTTCTAAATTTGAGAATAGTTGCTAATATTTCTCTGTCTACTCACCAGAAAAATACTGCTGTGGTGAAATTCAGAAAGGTACCTGGTCTTTTGACCCTTTCAGAGTTGACTAGCTTTTCCACCTGATTCTCTGGAAATGCCAGTCTTAATCACTCTATAATTATCAGTTAAACTGTCAGCTGAATCTCCTCCCAGGCCCTCTGCATAAACATTTAGAACAATTAGAGGCAGAATCCCTTTATGATCCCATTACGAGTAGAGTCAGGACAGTCGTGTGGTTTTCTTGTTAAGAAGGGACCTCTGACAATGGCCGGCTCTTTCTGAGATTCCTGGAAAATGCCAACAACTCCTGAGTTTTTTGTTCGCTTTGATGCTCAGACATTCTGGCTACGGAGACAGGTTTTACCTTGCTACATCTCAGCTACGGGAACTGAAAGAAAGTTGGTAGAAACAGGAGGCCAAGAAGGGAAAGAAGTAGGTGGTGTTGCTATCCAATGCTGTGCCAATCAAGCTGAGAAGAGCTGCAGAGAAGTAAGAGCCAAAACCTCTCACAGTCAAGTTCTTCCTCCTCCAGGGCCAACAGATTCAAACAGGACTTACAGTGATGCCAGAGAAATTAGAGGCGGAGTGGCAAAAAATGGTTAGCAAAGGACCTTTGCAGGCTAGCTAATAAATAAATAAATAAATAAATAAATAAATAAATAAATAAATAAGCATGTTCTCAAACCAGGCCTGTCTGGAGCTGAGTTCATTCTCTATTTGCAGACAAGCAATGTAGGAAATAAAATTATGTGGAATTATTACTCCCTCTCATGAGGTCAGAGTGCCCCAGTCCATGGGTAGAGCCTAATTCTCATTCCCCTGAGACTGAGAGCTATGCATTTCAATGCTTTGACCAGAGAATAGAATGAAATATTCATTATTACAGAAACCTCTGTCCATTTCGTTTTCCCAAAGTACTTGTGTTTCCTTTTTACGATATTCCCACAGGCTTTGGACAGAGTATTACTGAAAGATCAATAATAATTACAATAGTAGAGAGGAAAACAGATCCAAAGTTGAGCTTGCCTTTTAAATTAGACTAACGAGTGGCAGTCATATATCACAGACATTTAGAATTCTCAGTCTGGCGGGGACATTAGAGATTGGCTAGGCTGACTTAACTTTTATAGATGAGGAAGAATCCAGAGGTTACAGGACTTTCCGAAGGTAACCTCTCTCCATGGCAGCAGACTGTTCTAGAAACGAAGTATACTAGCACACTGAGAAATTTCATGATCAGTCTTATTTATTATCAATAACAATCATAATAATAGCAATTACATTTCCCTGACTAAACAGCTTGAGGTAATTTTGTGTTTGAAAGGGAAAATGATTAGCAGAGGTCTAAGAAAAAAGAGGGTGTTTATGTGGGCGTATAGGGCTTCTTTGAATACTGACAAAGTAAAGCTGAAGCTTGGTGGTTTATATTAGCATTCCTGGAACAACTGGAGATGGGTTTAAGTTAACAGCATTGATGTGTGTGTGTGCATTATTATTTGAGAAACTTCAGTTACATCCATTTATCATACTGGTAAAATAAAGCATAGGCTATTGCATGGAGGTCCTTAGTAATTATGTTATTCATGTCCCTGACACATTGAGATATTTTGTATCAATTTGTATTTGTCTTTCTACATCTCAGAGGCAAAACAACATCCCTTAACCTTATAATGAGTTATAAGTCAGAATATCCTGATGTCAAAATATGCAAAATTTAAGATTCCAAACCTTTTAGGTTTAATAGACATATTTATCTCTCTGAATCTTCTAAAGACCTTTTCACATTTATTAAATTCTCTGTGTTAATTTACCAATGTAGGTCTGTTTTAAAATAAATTTCTAGGACTGAATATCCATTTTTAAAAATAAAGTGATTTCCACAATTTAATCAAACTCATATTTAGATGACCCATGTAGGCGTAGAGTTAATACCTTTCTGAAATGAGGGGGTGATGGAGGGGACAATTCATTTTATTGATGTTCACTAAAAACTGCATGAGGGACTGTTTTATTTGTCTTACTGGTATCTTTCCAGCATCTTTTCTCACATCTTCCTTCGGGAGAAAGTCTTGCAGGGTTTCATTTAACCTGGCATTTGCCTACCTATGCATCCTGCTTTGAGCTCATGATGGAAAAGACTTGAAAGAAGTTATTTTCTACCTTTCTCTGTGATGTCTTAATCTGTTTATGTCTACCATTCACATAAAAATAATGAAGATTCCGGCACAATCTTGATGGAAACCTCCAATGTCTTCTAGCATTCAGCATAACTCCTAATTACAGAAAAGTGTTACAGTGATCAAGTTCAGGGACTTCTATTGTAGGGGAATAAATATTTAAATTACAATGCTTTGGTGGTCATCTCACTACTTGGCCTTATCCTTGAAACAATCATTATGCTTAGAAAGTATTTTAATAAAGAAAAATCTGGAAGTACTGCACTCTGAGGTGCTTTGGAGATCGTTGCCCTTGAATGCTTCTCAGTACTGTTTAAGTGTGTATCATTCTCTATAGTAGAGGGTGGCATGCACCATCTACTGTGCCTAGATCTATTGGCATGCTTGGATATGTGGACCTAACTTGCCTCTACAGTGGTTTGCAAGCAAGAATTTATCAGAGCTACAATTGCTAATGTAGTTTTCCCTTTGAGTCTGCATATGCATGTGTACCAAGGAAAGTGTTTGCATATGAATATTGACTGAGTTGATTGGCATGGATCTACTCTACAAGGCTTGGAAAATATTAGATTTCTTCTTCAAAGAAAGCAGAGGTGCCAGACAAAGCCTATGAGCGGAATGTATAATTAATATAATTAATTCTATTGCATTTCGAGTTTTCCCTATAATACTGATACCAAATAGGAAAGCCTAAGAAGTTTTCTTATAAGGGAGGTGTGGATAGGGGCTTGAGTGAATTATTTTAAGCAGGTTGGAAAATTGATCTTAAATTTTTTTTTAAAAGAAAGGAAGTGTGTCAAATGGTTGTAAAGTCAACCATAGAACACATTTCATTCATTTATTTGTTTGTTCATGTAATTTGTGTTTTTGATTGCTCAGTGTGGTTCAGGACCTTCCCTAGGCATCCCAGATAGAGCTGTGGATAAAAAGACTGACTCTCCTGAAGCTGACACTTATGTGAAGAGAAAAGCCATGTTAACCACGCAGTGTTAATTTCTAGGCCAAATTTTAAATAATTCCTAGTGATGACCAAGAAATATATATTTCTGGTTCGTTTTGCTTTCCAACTACGTAGATGTATTTTCTATTCAGATGTTAATTGTTTCATTTGTCCCTGGGTGAATCCAAGCCATCTACCCTTTCAAATATGACATGTTAAGAGCTGAGTTAGGCCTTTCTCTGGCTCCAGCTTCCTGTTTCTGAAGTCCACAGAGTTTAAACCAAGCAGAAGGTGCTGCATCATTGCTTCTGTTTGCCTTATTACCAATGTGACCTCTGGATCTCTCTTAGTACCAGCTCTAAATAAATTTAAAACTTGAATCCTTGGGCGTCAGGCATTGAGAAAGAATGTGGAGTTCGCACTTGACCTCATATCTTTTCATTCCAATTTTATTATAGAGAAAAGAGATCTGACAAATGTCTGTCTGAGTCTTAGAGGGTTGAAGAGAAAGAATCGGTGCAGATGAAAATGAGCCTGCAGCCTTCGAGGCAGGGGAAGCAAGGCTTGAGAGTGCAATACCCGGCTTTGGACTGTGGTTTAGAATTGAAAGCAGATTTAGCATAGAAGGGATTTTACTAAGAACAGGGATTTGTGTCATTGTAAAGGTTGCTTGCATCTCTCTAAGCACATAATGGTCCTACAAGGAGCAAAGTGACAGGCTCTGTACTGTCAGAACTTCTGGCCTTGACTTGGTCTCAGCAGCAGGAGAGACTTTCTTAAAACAGGACACAGAACCTTCTGGAGTCCTTGCTCAAGGCACTGACAGTTGTTATTATTCCTTCAGAGAGAAAAGAAAAAAATCTGCACAAAATATGTTCCTTTCTTGGACTTAAATCCTTTCTAGCCTGAAAGGCAAATGGGAAAGGTAGAGCTAGGTATTCTCCTATTGAAGTTTTTGATTCATCTCTCCACTTTGCTGAAACAGTAAGTGTATCAACCCAGGTCCCTGCAGTCCATTTAATGCAGCTCAACATGAGGTGCATGGAGCCATGTGCCTGCCATTTCAGGCTCTGATCTTTAACAAAGAAAATGCTGTGTCTACAGAACAGACACATGAACAATGGTTGCAGTGCTAAATAGGGAGTGTGTATGCGCACTTGCTTTCTTTTGTTTTGAGATGTGTTTTAACTGAACTGTAGACACATCGAGGGAGGCCCTGGGCTCTACAGAATTTGAAGCCTCAGTATCTTTAGGGGAAACTGAGGAGTCAAATTTCAGGCACTGTAAAGCAGGAAATGAAACAGTATCGGAGGCACGGAGGTGGCAGCTACCTTCTGACCATGCAGCAACTAGTCCTTTCTCCAGAAATAATTGAGATAAAACCAGCAAACTTCTCATTGAAGTGTTTCTCTGTAACTTCACACACTGCACTGACTGGATCGTGTCTTTGTAGAACATCCGCCACTCCCTGGGCCATGTGCTATCTATGGCACAGTAGTGCTCAGGGTTGACCAATCTCTGGTGCTGTGGAGCTTATACAGTCATCGAGGAGACAAATTACACGGAGAGTTGTGCAGGTCAAGACTTGTTTTCAATTGTGTGAAGCAGTCAGAATCCCAGATAACAAAGGGCGCATTTGGTATGTATGGGAAGGTGCCCAAGAGCTGACACTAGAGAAGATGCTCAGAGCTGGCCTATTCTTTAGCATATGCTGATGTAAACAAATGCACACATTTAAAGTCCTTTACTTATCTCTACACATATTTGCCAACGTAATGAACAACTTAGTAAACTCACAGATTTTATCTGCTATCACATAGATTCCATTTCCCTTTCACCTTAATATGACAGTTTTGACTAAAGGGGCTTCTGGACAGGCAGAATGAAGAGTCAGAGGCAGGAAACAAAGCAGAACTCCTGGAGTACCTATTGTCTCAAGCCTAGGGAAGGATGAAGGCTCCATCACCACACTCTGTCTCTAAGAAGGAATCAGTAGAATCCCAGTGACCCATTGTGGGCAGCTATACACTTGACCTTTCCTAGTTGAGTGTGAAGAAGTAGTACTGAGTAGGAATTTTGCTCACAAAAAAACCCTACATGCTTTTTCCTGAGAAGGAAGCTGATTAGACTGAGTTACTTTTGCTTAGAATGCTATGCTGATCAGAGCCTAAGAATTTAGTTTGGATTGTCTAGGGAGTAGACTTTTCAATTAAAGAGGTCAAGGTAGACTTGGTGGTGGCATGGTAGTGTTAGTTACTCACCAGCCACATGGAAGAGATGGTTTAAAGGTGATCTTTTCATCTCCAACTCTTCTCAAGGGTTATGAAATGATGAGAGTCCCCATACTCTGTATCCAAATCTAAGGGGATAAAACATAAAGGAGGTAGGCCTACCCTCCTCCTGCTAAAGAGGAAAAATTCTGAGCCTACATAAAACCTTCAAGTACAGGGAGGAAGGTGAGCCTCAGAGGAAGAAATAGAAAAATTAAGGGAAGTGAAGTGGAGCTTTGGTTGTTGTTTTGTGTTTCTAAGTAAAGCCAAAGAGTAGATTCTCCCATGGAAACTTGCTTCATAGCAGCTATCCCATGATCCACTTGTTATCCTTTACCATATCCAAGGAAATTAGTGGCCATTGGTGTAGCTTCCAAAACTGCACCAAGCCATGGAAAGATATTGTTTTGAAAGATCAATAGTGACTTTCAGATTCCCTTGGGCCTTAAACAGTTTGATATTTACTTTCCCAGATCCTCTTCCATTAACTATTTTTAATAGAATTTTGCTTAATAATGGGGAAAAAGAGCTATATTATGCTCATAATTCTGGATACCACCATTGAGTAATAAGACCAAACACTAGGTCCAATCATGTTCATTGCCTGAATTTAGTTTTTTGTAGATTTTTTTTTTTTTTTTTGCTTGTTTTTTTAAGACAAAGTTTCTCTGTGGAACGTCTCTGGCTGTGGCGGAACTTGTTTAGTAGACCAGGCTGCCCTCTAACTCACAGGGATCCACCTGCCTCTGCCTCCTGAGTGATAGGTTTAAAGGCATGTATGACCACTGCCTGGTTGCTGAATTTAGTTTAACCTTGGGACTGATGAGCATAGAAACAGTTTGAAATTAAGAGAGAGAGAGAGAGAGAGAGAGAGATTGAGAGTCAGAGAGTCAGAGACTCTGGCAAGCAATAGCATAAAAAAAAATTACCCTTACCTAATTCCATCATCTAAAACAACCGTTGAGACTTCTATTTATAATTTCCCAAGGTCTATCTACATGCAAACACATGTTACCAATTGTAATTTGCATATTGTTTTGCGTTTTTTTTTCTCTTAAGATGATATTTCAAACATTAAGAAAAAATTCCATATTGGAAAGCCATAACTCTGATATTACTGTGCTGTAGTTTGAAGAGGCATTTACTGGCTGAGGAATCCTCACAAATCATTTCAGGCTTCTGTCAGTCTCCAATGACACCATTTGGAAAGAAGTGGAGGTAAGAAATAAAAAATAATGTAACCCTGTGAGGAAATAAGACAACAGAGTTGCCAAGTGCTGGTGTCTGACATCTCTGGAGAGGCTGGGATGAAAGCCACACAAATTACTAAAAGCCGTTTAAGAAATTGGAGACCCTTCAAGTGTGGGAGAAAGAAAGACATGAAGGATAGTGGAGTGGAGAATTCTTTTCCTCCAGAATGTGCGGAAAAGGCGGTTAGTTAAGTGGCTTCATAGATTTTCAAACAAAAATGTTCTGAGAAAAGAAAGGATGTGTTAATCACATTGCACTAGGAACTGAAGGTTAAGTGTGGGCTGTGGCCTGCATAGACAAAGGTTTCTCAGGCAGACCTCTTCTTATTTCTGCCTCCATCAGGCCTTTATCCTTATCTTGACCTTGACAGAAAGGGTCTTGATATGGTTTGTGAATCCCAGGTCCTTGCAGTTCTGAAATACTTGTCAGAACAGCCCATATGCCTAGCATAGTAACGAAGCAATCAGGCATGTTTTCTGTGTTTGCATGTAGATGCTTGCCAGGCCCCTAGAAAGTCAAGGAGGACAAATACAACAACATAGCCACTTTTTTGGTGCCCTTCTTTCAGGCTAGTGTTCTGCTTGAAATGGGACTTGTAAGTAGATTGCCCAGCTGCTAGCACACAGGGACACCTCAGAATAAATCCCTTGCCTTTGTCATTTTAGCTGCAGTGGACTAGATTCAAGGGTTGTCCTAACTAATAAGTTGAAGTGATGGAAGAAATGCAAAGAGAAAGCCAGTCTCTTTTCCTGCTGTCTGGTATCTTTAACTCTCCTGATTTGTTTACAGAAAGCTGTTGTCAGGGTGATGAAAGCCCTGCGAGCTTCAGTTCTCAAAAACATCCAACAACGATTTCCTCACATTTCAGGCTCATAAGATCTACCATGTCTTTATGTGTCCTTGTTATTTCGTATTAGTTGTGTACTCTCTTACAATATTGGCTCTACGGATATCATCCAAGTGGTTGTTCTGTCTTAGCACTTAGCAGTTTCTATGACCTATTGGTAGTTGGTCTCAAGGAACAAGGGCAGCATCGTAGGTACAAAGTGACTAGCTAAAGGGTGAAGGAGGTCAAATTATTAAGAGTTTACCTTTGGATGAGTGCCATTTAAAACATGCCATCTCTGTGATTCCCTACCAGTCCTTAGTGATGGAACTGAAAAGACCCTGCTACCAGTTTCCAAATGAGGGCATGAATCAGGGATATTGAGTGGCTCAGCTGACATTTTCCAACTAACTAGTCTACAACCCAAGCATAAGGGCTCACAACCAAGTCATGAATACCCCACCACACCAAGGTCAGACTGGAGCATGGGGGCAGGGCTGTGCTTGTGGGAGTGGGCTGCAGTGATTATCTCACCTGCACAGGCTTCAGAGGGCAAGAACATGGTCAGGCATGACCAACATGGAAGACACTACCTGTAGTTCCCGTCTCTTCATTCTGTAACCTAAAGGTCACTATTTCAATGACTGAACTGTGTTTCAGTTGTAGTCTTAGGCTGTTTTTGTCCTCCTGTTTAATTCCAATATTGTCTCAGAAACATTTATGGGGAAGATTTTGTTACTTCAAATCACCAAGTGCACCTTTTAGCCCTTCACACTCTCAACATATGGAGAACATATGGTAAGGAACACAGTTACTTGAAACTAAATTATGATTTATTTCTCTATTAAGATTTTTGGGGGAATAGGTCAAATATGTGACATATTTATTTTACAAAAAAAAAAATCAAAGTTTTTCCCTTCCTTTTCTCCTCCTCTCTCTCTGTCTCTCTGTCTCTCTCGTGTGTATGTGCATGTGTCTGTCTCTGAAAAACACATCCACTGTTGACTCACTTTACAAATAAAAGCATCTCTGAATGAGTTGTCATACCTGTTAGCATAATGTCACATTTAAATTTCATTAATTTGATAAGAAATTATATATTTTCAGCTCTATTTGCCATATGTAAAAAAAGGACATTCCATATCTACAAAAACTTGGAACGCAAAGCCTTCAATTAAACACTAGTTATAACGAGAAGAAAAACACGAGCATTATGTTAGAGGACAAGCCAGGCATGTCACTCACTGTAACCAGCTTGTCATGTGAATCTGATGGGAGTCTTTTCTGCAGGATGAGAGGAACAAACAGCCCTTTGGTATGTGCCATTGTCCTGATTAACCTAAATCTTCATGATAATCAGCTCTGACTCCAAAAAGCCTAAAATCTGAACACTTTTTCATCTATCACCCCCAGAGAATTAGCACAATGAATTTATATTGGTGACTCCAAGGTTGGGTCCCACAGCTGCCACCACAGGTTCACAGCCAAAATGAGCTTCTGAATATTATCCAATGCTCAGAGTTTTACCCTTGCCCTTCCTGACTGAGGTCACTTGGTTTATAACAGTAATTTACTGCAGATTGGATCAGTCTCGTTTATTGTTGTGCTACCACCTTCCTGATCATTTTTCCTCTTAACTGAGCTATCTGATGATCACAGAAGGCCTTAGGATTTGGGCAGTCAGTGCGGACTAAAAGGAAGAAATAACATAAAGGTAATCAGCTGCTGACATTCCTTTTTGTTTCACATGCTAAAAGAAGATGATGCCACCCCAGGCTGTCTTGTCTAAGCCTGCACTGTATGTGTATGGGAACGGGTTCCCTTGACAGGCAGAAGTTATCTGTCCTTATCACTTGCCAGGGACCTGACTGATTTCTGAAGGGAGCAGCCACCCACAATTAAGGCTCTTAATCAGGCTAAATAGATCCCAATAAAGGGAAGCCCTTGATGCCATAGCTGGTTTCTTCCTGACCACTGCCCAGCACTTGACTATGAGATCTTGAACTGAATAACAAGCATCTCCTTCCAGAAGCCATGGCCTCGTTAAACTGTGGCTGGCTTGGTGATATGCATATGAATCAGCTAATGGTCCTCAACTCTGTTTCCTATTCAAGATTGCTTCATCCTGAGTCTCTAAGTCTCTCTCAGGCCTTAGCTAAGGATGACTTGAGCCATGCCCATTTCTGTTTTTATCCTTTTGATCCCCAAGTGGCTGAGTATCTGCCCCTTGGAAGTAATTACACTGGAAAGGGTGACTGGCCCAGCAAGTATATGGCACATGAGACTTCAAACATCTTTGCAAACCACTGAGCAGTAGCCTCATGCACCACAGTAAGAAAAATCTTGCACTTTGAATCAGACAGAAGTACACAGTGCAGCATGTTTGTTGTGTACTTGTAGGAATATCAAAGAAGTCATGTCACTTCACTCCATTTCAAACATCCCATCTATCATATGCAACTAATAATACCTAATTATTGAAGTAGCTGTTAATAATAAATGAAACAAGATTGATTATACTCCTGATTTATAGTAAGCTCCCAGTGAATATTACTTTAAAATATATTAGCTAATGTAATAATTTATAAACTCCTGGTTTGTAGGGTATGCTTAATCCATGATAATGATATTTACTAATATTAATGATATTATATGTCCTGTGTGATGATATTTTCATAAGAAAATGATGACTAGCCCCATGGGACCACTTAGCCACATGATAGAATTTGAGATTTGTATAGAGAACAGGGGTGATTTTATACTGTAAAGTCTCAAGGTCACTGACCAGTAATTTGGGCAGACCAAGACATGCATGCACTTAGCAGAGTGAGTCAGATACTGGACTGTGAAGAAGGAAACCTTAAAGTGCGTGACTTTAAATTAGTTAGAGGCTGCTACTCTTGGAGAAATTGTTGTTTTACATGATCGGCAACCTTCTAATTTCAGATACTAAAATGAGGTCCAAAGATAGGATCAGCACCATAGTGAAAGAGACTTAGGATTTTCACACCTCAGGATGGGCTTGAAACAGGATAGAGGAAGGGTCCCCAGTGAACTACTTCTTCCAGCTAGACCTTCACTCCTAAAATGTTCAACACCTCTCAAGACAGCACCACCAAGTTCGCCATTAGGGACCTGGTTCATCTTCATAATAATGTTTAATTTTTCTCTCCCAGCTACTCACTTTTCCCAAAGGTAAACCTTGGGGATACTGAGTTAAAAATCTAGCCTGGGCCACTCAATCTGAAGAACTTTCTGTTTGTCTGTTTGTCTAAGAGTCTCACTATGTAGTGCAGGATAGTATCAGACAATAATCCTTCTGCTTCAGCCTTCCAAAATGCTGGGATTATGTAGTATACTACTATGCCTAGCTCGAATTTTACTTTTAATTGATGCTATCTCACTGTCTTTGTAGAAGCACTGGATTCTCCTTTGGTTATACATGGCAGATATGACAGGAAAAGAAGGTGAACTGTCAGATTATTTCAGAAATATTAATTAATACTCAATTTTAGGACACTATGTTATGATACAACCACAAGTCATTTGACAATTAGACTAAAAGCACAATTTTAACCAAAGGTAAAAGAAAGACAAGAAAGAAATAAAGCATACCATTACCTATTTTCCTATCAGATAGAGTTGGCTCTTGCAACACCAGAAAGACGACACAGCAAATAAATGTTTTAAAACGGAAACTTAGCATTACTGCAAGGTAAATAACCAGGGGTTGTTAATATGAGAATCTGTCCCTTGGCAGTCGTGTAGCAGGTCCTTATCTAGCATGGCCAGCACAAGAAGCATTTATGGCTGGGCAGCAGGGCCTGATCTCTTCTCTGGGTCTTTGTGCATTGAAGGCCATCTTACCAGTGACAACGCACCTTACTTGGAACACAACAGCTGCTGTAACTAGTATAAATAATAAAATTTCACAGCAATAAGTGCAGATTTTATAAATCTTAAAGTCAGGAAGGGGGATTCTTCACCCTCCTTGTTGTATAAATCAGATGTTTCAAAATCACAGAAATAATTAACCAATGATCACTCAGGTTACATTGGTAGCTCATTTTCTCGTCTCCCACATTCTTTTCTTTGGGATAGGTACATACTGTGTACATATTGTGTCTCCCCATCTAGTTTCTTGGTTTATGGTTACATTCAGCAAAAGGCTCATTTATTAAGAGTATTATTTTGTACTGTGTCAAGCACTTAACTAGATAAAATGGTAACAAGAGGCATATGCACACACAGAGTAGATGATGACCAGAATCTTTAGGATGCCTGTTGTTTTCTTCAGGGATGGCTTAAATTTCCAGCTGTTCTCCATTATTCCATATTCAAGACACTGCCTAACATTGGATTTTGCTTCTTCAGTTCTTTTGATGTCTTCTAGATTTCTATGTCATGAGGATTTTTTTTTGCTGTATTACAAATGTTTTTCTCTCTGTCTTCCACATTCTTTCTTCTCTCTCACTAACCCATCTTACATGCTGTCTCCCCAATACCTACATATTTTCCTACCACTATATTCACTAATATTCTGCTATATCACATTGATGCCATCTATAAATTTCTATCTTATGCTATACTCATGGATATACATGCAATTTCTTTTACTAATCTGCTAAAAACATAAATATGTTTTAATTTTATGTGCAATCATTTTGGTGAATCTAAGAACAGTATCATTTATTTAATTCAAATTGGCATTCCTACAGTGAATTTTACTAGTAAGCCTGTTGTGGTGGGTGAATATGAGCTGTATTGATAATTAAATAGATTCAACCTTGAGCTCATAGATTGATTCCTCCCGTTGGCTTTAACCATAGGTTGTCTTCTAAGAACCTACTCCCCAGAAACTTTTGAACCATTGCTGATTCCTCTGTGTACATCTATTATATGAATTTTAGTTGTGTTAAAAGAAATTTAGAGCTAGATATCTGGGAAAGGTTGAAATATCAAAGAGAAATATCACAGTCAAATCTCACTCTTATCTTTTAGCTTTCTTAGCCTTGCTCCTTTCAGTTTTCAATGCCTCATTTGTCTTCTTTGTGCATGTCTTCAGTATTTTTTGTCTAGTTGTATTGTATTTAGGTTAAAATTAAAGACATGAGTTATTATTATTTGGTAGTTAGCCTTGAACTCACAGAAACCCAGAAAGATCTCTGTCTTTGTAGTTATGGAATTAAAGGCATGGCACCAACACTGCCTGTCTGGGAGCCTGGAACTCCCTTTGTAATCTAAACTGACCTCGAACTCAAATCTGATGATTAAACGCGTAGGCTACCACTCCTGGTCTTTCCCCCGTGTTGGAATTAAAAGTGTGTGTCATCAATGTCTGGCTGTTTGGCCTTGTATGCACAGAGATTTTTTAGATCTTTGTGCTATGATTAAAGGTGTGAGTTACTATTGTTTTGTCTTGAACTGTCTGAGATCCAGAATGATCTCTGTCTTTTAAGAGATGGGACTAATGGTGTGTGCTACCTCTGCCTGGCTTGACTGCGGGTGGATCTCTTTTTTGATATTTTAGACTGGTTTTATTAAATTTATAATATATTATCACACACAACATTTTGGTTTATCTTCAGTAGGACCTTACAGAAAAATTCTTAAACCCAGAAGACAATTTTATTGCTTCTGTATTAAGTTAGCATCAGAAGAAAATAGAACTAAACATCCTTTCTTTGTGATTTTTATCCTAACTTTTTGAGCATGTCTTGAGCCTTTGGGAATTCTTTTGGGAAGAGTTGACATTTTTTTGTGTATCACCACATAGCTCGCTAATACTGAGTTCACTGGTTTGAACGAAAAATCATTTTGTGAACTCCTTTCTTTCTTCACGGTAGAATAGTTTCTCTAGACTAGGATTTTTGTATATATAGTTTTTCCAACCCACTATTTAAGTCATTTTTTATTGAATTCTTACTAATTGTTTTACTTTCTCTCTTCTACATCAAATAGCATTTACACATGACCTCATTAATTAATGCTCATCTTGCTTAGTGTTTATGACATTGATTTCTAGTTACATAAAACAAAAATGGAAGACAGTCTTCAAGATGATTCAGGACACATCTTTAAAGCACAATGGAGCAGAAATCTGGTTGGGCTATTTCTGTTTTTGTCCACTTTTTTGTTTATATAAATTCAAAACTAGCCATATTTTATTGGGTTTATAATGAGGTCAGAGTCAATGTCATATCTGTTCTAATAGCCAAGAACTAACATTGGTAATGCATTTTACCATATATAATGTTTGTGTATTTTTCTGCGTCCTACAGCTTCACAAAGCAGCATTGAAAAAGGGTATTATTATCATGACACTGCAGGTGTAGAAACTGAATTTCATGACAATAGATGGCTTCCTTTTGAGTCATTAGGATGCGGAGTTAGAATCTCCATATAGAGTTAAAAAACATATTTTTCTCTTTATAATTTTCTTTTCCACAAAACTAAAGACTATGCATAGAAAGTCTGTTAGGCCACCAAATGCACAGTAAGATCCACTGATACATAAATCCCCAAGTAGTCCTGGGTTCATTCAGTATGCCCATGATTATCATGTAACAGAAGAAGCTGCATAAATCAATGCTGACAGGGTCAATTATTCAGTAAATGGTGCTGGGAATGTAGGCTTGGTTTATGAGGAAAAACAAATCAATTTAGATCCTCATATACAGCTAAACATCAAACTAAAACCTCAGTGAATTACAGATTCCCATTAAAACACAAATAAACTGGAAATAAATATGAATGAATAACTGTCCAATCCTTGATAAGGCAAAACTGAGCATGTTCAAAATTAATTGGAAACATTGAAAAGGCACCAATCAATAGACACCACTAGATATAATGTTAAACTTCTTGTATAAACCATAAACAACAAGTAACAAAGACAGGAAATGCTCTAACATATGTGGCAGAAATACCTTTTATACATGAAACACTATGTCGGTTGATAAAATCATTAAAACACTTAATAAGAAAACAGAAACAAATGATAGAAACATGTAAAAATACATTTGGTTATTAAAGGAATATATGCAACCAAAGGAAGAAGTTACTTTTGAAATTTAATTTTCAATGCCTGCAAAGAGCCAGTGAGATAAAGAAACCTTCTCATAGTGATGCAAATAAAATTGATAAATTAATTCTTTAAAAATGCATTTTAACAGCTTGTCTAACAACAGTAAAAAAAACCATTCATATCCTTTAACGTAATAATACTGCTGATAGGAAATTAGATTAGAAACAGATATATGAACAAAGTTGTGAATAACATACTGGTTACAACTTCACCTAAGACGACATATAAGGAGAGGAACAGGCCCAGGGACCATGTAAAAACTTCTGAGTTGAAAGGTAAAACTAATGATTTTCAGCAACCTCTTCTATAATAATTGAAGAACAGAGAACTTAGAGTGTGCCCACATACATATATTCACTAAGATCAATATTTTTAAAAATTATAAATGATAAAATGCTATTACATAAAGTTGAGAAGAAAATGAGATATAAGTTTGTGCATGCAGTATAATATATGCAAATCTATATGCAAATATTGCACACACAGGGTAGAAAATACCAGATGGAGATGTGATAAAAATGCTCCCAGAGATTACTTTGTGGAGTTGGAATTCTAGATAATTGTAATTTTCTTAATAGCAGTGTTCTGTATTTTCCACAATTCACAGAAAGCACACACTACATTTAATAAAACAGCATGCCGAACTGTCTGAAAGGATTCATGTTAGAAAAGTAATGGTGATGATTTGGTTGAGAAGTTATGGGTTTTTTTTCCCATTTGGTAAGCTTTTTAAAATATTCTTATATTTTAATCAGGACTGTGTTTTAAGAAGAAACTATCAGTCAATAGCATGAAAAAGGCCAGTGTGGAATTTAGAAACTGGAGAGTCATGTAAGGTACAGTAATGTCACAAAGTATAGTGGTATACAGTTAATAAATATTCTGGAATGTCACAGGATAGAGTCATCTCTTCCTATTAAATGTATATCACCACAACGAAGAAGGATTCTGAACAATAGTTTTCATTAATGGTCCAGAATGTTCACCTCCCCACATTCACTGTACTTGCCAGGGAATAGTACATGTCTTCTCAGGATGGATGGCTGTGGGCTTGGCAATTCAATGTACCATGTGGATGGACATAATGACATATGCATGGCTTTATGACACTTTCACACCCGTTCTTATCCTGTGGCATAATAACCAAGCAACATCTATCCTCTGGAGGAGAAGGTGAACTTAGTTCAGTCTTTCTTATCCCATCAACTCTTCCAAACAGAAGGGTGAACTCAGTTGGGGCCAGAACCATCTGGCCAATCCAGGAGGAGGTGCTGCTCCACAGACAGATACACTGAACACATTCTCAACGTAGTATTGTGTAATCAAAGCATAATTTGATGCCCAGCATTGTGATGACAGTTGTTTTTGATTCATAGGTTTGTGGTGATTCTTTGTGAATGACCAAGGTCATTCAGAACTCCTGCTTCCATTGAGGGCTGCATGAAACGTTTCACTTGACAATCATTTTACCTTTTTTCAAATGTTATTCTCTTCAGTTAAATGATAGCACACAGAACATATGGGTTTCATGGGGAGAACAGACCTTCCTGAAAGACTTGAACACTCCCATTTAAGCACTCCCATCCACATCCATACAAATCCAAATCCCAGCAAAGTAACCCCTCACAAAGATCAATCTATAACTCCTTCATTAAGTTAGCCTTCAAATCTCCTGATGGTTCCAATCAAATTAGGACAATAATAAACTGTAATACCCAGGATCAAGAAGCTGGCACTGTACCCTTGAGTCTGAGTAGTATAACAGATTGCTAGTATTGTTTGGGGTTTTCCTACACAGCAAGAACTATTCTTCCATGCCAAGCTGGTGTTGTAATCTTTCCACAGTTCTTTAACCTTCAACGCCAAATATTAAACCAAGTGCATGAATCAGAGGCATGCCAAAACTGAGAGATGGAGATCCAATGCTTCAGAACTCATTAAATATCATTATGCTTCTATCCAAACACTAACACATAGGGGGAAAGGACCTTGTTTGTCTGACAGGCACATCAGGCTGTCAGCGACTGAAGTCATCATCTATTTGAATTACAAAAAAATGATAAAAGCCGACCATTTACTGTGGGTCTAGATGGCATCAATATTGTGCTATACTCTTTTCACACATGACATCATAATAACCTGCCAAAGTAAGTGTTATTTCCTCCATTTTACAGAAAGTGTAAAACAAAATGCATTAGCTGAGGTTAGAAAATGAGGTGAGATCATAGGCTGGTGCATGGCAGAGTGAGGGCTTGCATCCATATCTGTAGGAATTTATACTCATTCTTGCATGCCTAAATCAGTCAGCTTCTCATACCAATACCTTAGAGTAAGCAGACAAGCTGATTTCCACTTACCTTGAAAGTTACACTTTCTTATAAATCAGCAGATTGACATTGCAATTTTAGAATAATATTGAGTTCCTAATTAGCCCAGCTCTCTTCATTGTGGTCTCTGTTGTTTGATATGCAATGAAAATTTTTATACTTGTCTTTCATACATAGCTTATAATCTTAAATCACTTCAAAATATATTAACTCTCACCTGGAAATCTGTAGTCATTTTACTATGAGGACTAAAGAACAATGAATTTTCTTCATTTGCTTCTTAACATACAGCATCTTCTGATTTTGTTAGTAGGATATGGTAATTACAAATACACTTGATTTCATTATAACTTTTATCCTGCTGTTCTTGTGCTCATGAATGTAAATATAAAAGTATGATCTCCATATAGTCAATCATCTTTATTTTGCATTAGAGCAAGCATGGTACATGAGCATGTAATTACACACACACACACACACAGAGAGAGAGAGAGAGAGAGAGAGAGACAGACAGACAGACAGACAGACAGAGAGAAAGAGAGAGAGAGAGAGAGAGAGAGAGAGAGAGAGAGAGAGAGAGAGCCTTTCATTTTACATCTTTTCTACTATGATGCCTGGCTCAGCTTTTGGACCAGTGGGATCCCCACTGTGCACTGTCCTGGCCTTCACTTACTTCTCACATCTCTATCATGCTCTATACACAGAAACTTACTAACTGGGAATATTTTAATAATACGCTTTATGAAAATATTATTAATTTACAAAAGCTTTAAATCCTTCTCTCTCTGGATTAGATTTGCTCTTACTGGGATAGTGGTAAACTCATAATATTAAACTTTGGCAATAAAAATCGGAGCACTGAGTGAACGCTTATGAAGTGGAAGACATTTATAAGTATGTCTTTCCACCACTGTCCCACAGCTCACATTGAACAGATTTTATTTCTCTTAGCAGTGTAGCCTTTCCTTACACAGTACATATAGTGGGAGATAATTTATAAGGAGGCTGCAAAAAATAAATGTCATGCTTTCCCCAAACCCTGAGACAAATCAGACAGACTCCAGCAAACAGAACTTCAGACTACCTGCCCTAGTGCTTTTCTTTACATTTTAGCTTCTGTGACAATTTTTTTATGCGGGTCAAGGAAGATCTATATTTTCCTGCTTTATGATATTCAGAGGAAAATGCAAGTGCTGATGGTCCTTGAATTAGGAGAGGTCATGTCTCAGCACTCCTTCTGTAAGCTGAAAATATTGTTGAGTGCAAAATACATTTACTACATTTACCTTCTGGAAGACTCTGGCTTCTCACAGAGCATGCCAAACATTCTGCTGATTCCCCTCATGGCTGACCAGAGCTGTGGTTTACCACTACTGCCAAGCAGCAGGAGATTATTTTACTATTTATCACAGTTCCAGATAAAGATCAAAATTCACAAAGCAGTTTCTACTTAATGCATACTGTTTTCACACCATCATGATGTTGGATCTTGGTAAATTGAGGATTGTCTATAATTATCAATCATTGCGATGATAAGAGTATCAACTTAAGTAAATTTAAAATAATACTGTATTCACATGCTCATTGCCCCAACTTCATACCTGAAATAATGTCAGCTTATCATGAGTAATTATCTTTGTATGTATGAATGTATGAGCATTTTATACATGTTTGCATATATGCTACATGTACTGATGGAATCATGCCATAGTCTTGTTAGTTTTCTTTTTACTACAAAAAAAATCATCGCAGTTACTTTCCCAAGGAATTCACAAAATAACGGTTCATAACTCAACTCTCAATATTTCTGGATTTATAAGTACTTCTATGTAGTAAAAATTTCCTGACCCATCCAGGCCAAGGTCCAAATGATTCTCTCTTGCCTGCAACCTGGTCTAGCCCAAAGTTCAGACCCACAGACCCCCTTGGCCCACACAATCACACGAAGACTTATATTAATTACATGCTGTTTATCCTATGGCTCAGGCTCATTGCTAGCTAGCGCTCACATCTTGACTGAACCCATTTCTATTAATGTGTCATGCCACATGGCTTGTGACTTACCTGCAATCCATTACATATTGCTTCTTGAGTGGCTGAATTGTATCTCTCTGACTCTGTCTTCCTTCCCCTGAATCTATGCTTAGATTTCCTACCTGCTTCTAAGCTGTTCTGCCATAGGTCAAAACAATTCCTTTATTATACTGTGGTATTCACAATATGCACAAAGACATCCCACATACACTTCCCCTTTTCCTAATCAAAACGGAAGTTTTCAATTTTAGTGTAGCAAAATTACATGCAACAAAATAGCTATCAAGCAAGAATTATAGTTACAATTTCTAGCCTATTCATATTTAGCAAAAATAAAAAATATTCTTTCATCTACCTTACCCTTCTGAGTCCAAATTTCACATCTAATTTACTTTTTATTATAACTAATGCAAACTATAATTTTAACTATCTAATCTTTAACTATATCAAAGACCACAGAAGGATATAATATTACCAGACTAAACAGGAAGTGCAAGCAACTTCCAAAATCTAGAAATGACAGAGATAACATCTGCCTGCCTGGACAGTCACCCAAAATTTCTTTGTAATGTTGAGACATCCATCTTAAGCCTATAGGTCTACATTCTCTGGCATACCTTTCAATGAAGCAGAGTAAACCAAATTTGGGATAGTGACAATCTTTGGGAAGGAAGATAGTAGAAGGAGAACTAGAAATCTTGGTAATATATCCCTTTTGAATTAAATTTTAAACAAATACAACAAAATGTTAAAATGAGTTAAACTGGTATAAAGTTCAGGTATTTGCTATTGTTTTCACGGTGTCTTAGTATGTCTGAAATCTTTTGTTTAATAAGATAGTGTGGATCAGGCAACATTTGAACATGTTTGTACCTGAAGTAAAAATGTCTGTGAAGTATAAGGAATGTTAACAGTTTTGGTTCTGTAGTCAAAGCAACATATGTGACTAAGATTTGTTTGAGTAAGATGACACTTGACTACAACTACCACAAAGGTCACTCACTGACAGGAAGTGTAGATGGAGTTTCTTGTTAGTACTGCCAGTCAGATCTGTCCTGCAGTTGCTCCCAAATAATGATACAGACTTAATATTAATTATAAATTACCAATCAATAGCTTAGGCTTGTTACTAACTAGCTCTTACAACTTAAATTAACCCATATTTCTTATCTATGCTCTGCCATGTGACTGCACCTATTCAACACAAATTCATCCTGCTTCTCTCTGCATCTCCTTATGACTGCTGATCTCCTTTCCCACACTCTTTTTTTTGTTTGCAAGTCCTGCCTAATCTGTACATGTCCAGCTACTATACATACCATAGAGAATGAGTAAGTAAAATAGGGGTTAAATAGAAGCCAAGTAACCTGTCTTTTGCAACTACTGTCAGGTTTTGATCTCATCTCACTTCAGTAATGTATATCTCAGTGTGCCAGCAGCCAATCCTCTAGCTTTAATACCACATTACTCAGAAGAGACATTAGCATGGTGTTGTACAGTCATTTCCTAGTTGAACCACTCTCCCTTGGAGAGAAAATGCATGCATCCAGACTCTGGATGCTAATGAAACACACAAGGCTCTGGAAGCTCATAAAATTATAAGATTTACAGGAAGCCTCTACAAGGTGATAAAAACTGTACAAATTGCTGCAGGAGACGTGATGCTCTCTGGTGTTTCTGGTGGAGCTGCCTGCAAGTTGGGTAAGGTGATTCTCTAAGGATGGAGCTTTCCAGAATCATTATCCATGCTGGGATAGGTTTGTCAAAAATTCAGCTGCTTTTGCACTCATATGCTCTCTGTGTAATCCCAATAAATTCAAGAGTTTGCCAAAGAAAAGTTGACTGGAATAACTTCTTTGGACTTCTGTTGGTACCCGATCTGGGATAGATAGATGTTTATTTGTGTCTTCCGGGCAAAAGTCCTAGAATATATAGAGAGAAAAGGTTATTTTATAATTAATCTTTCTTCACACAATTTCCTTCTACAAGAAACTGAGAAGCACAGGGTTGGTGACTATGGAAGAAATGGTTTTTGGTTTGTTCTTACACATTCTCCATTGAATTGCATACACACTAAGCACTTAGTTGTTGGTATCCAGCACTGGTTCCATTTCTGGATGTGGAAGCTAACAGAAAAAGGAGAAAACAAAGACAAAAATAACTTTCTAAATGAGACTGCTTAGTCCTTCTCACAATGCTTAGGAGGGTTTAGAGGAGCTCTGAGCCAGGAGGTTTGTTTTAATGAAGGGGAAGCATGTTCAGGCCTCTTACCTTATAACGGGAACACTTGTGGTTTGTCAGGAGTGTTCATTGTGTGTTGGTAGCATGGAGATGTGACAGTGGCAGTCTAGAGGACCACAGTAGGACTGGGATTGGGTAAGTGTTGCTTCTTTGCCCCTCCATAGTTAAACTTGAATAGTGGCAGCATCTGCAACTCCCTGGTTCCTTCAAAGAAAAGTGTGGCTCAAAGGCAGGTTAGTAGTCTTCCCTTATGTGTGTGGGCACAACAAAAAGTCCATGAAACTAAGATGGATGTTGATAAAGCTTCTATAAGATCTGTGCTACCTGACTCTCTTAACGTCATTATTTTGTTCCTTTGTTTTCCTTTTAAGATGATGTGTCTGACAAGAGCCTAGAGACTCCACACAGTCAGCATGAATCTTCCCTATATGTCTGGCTGTACCAGGGCAACCGTGCAAAACAGGGTGCTTTCACCTGAGAGTAGCTATGCCTGCCCAAGCTCCAATATCCTTGTTCAGGCTTGAGAATGCTTCTGAGACTCTCCTCAAGGCTACAGAGGAGGCAACATGAATGGGGACCCACAAGAAAGCAGTACGGGCGTTTGCAGGTGGAGCCCAGCAGTTTGGTTTAGCGGACCTTACGTTCACTGACTGAGAAACGTGACTTAGTGGAATTTCTACTCCCTGGCTCAGCTTAGCTGCAATCCATTCATTCAGAGTTTAATATAAGAGGATGAACAATGTGAGGGCATCTAAATTGTTTTATTGGTTCACATAATACAAGAGAATTATTCCGCCATGCAACCTGTATTTGAAAGCAGAGTAAAGCAAACACAACAAATAAAACAAAATATCTGCCCAGAAAGGGAAAAGTCAAAGATACAAACAAAAAGTAAGCCTTTCCTCTGAGATAGATGAAAGAGATCGCTATAGACTCAACCAGAAGGGAGCCCACTCTGGCCTGTCTGCTCAGAACTACAGTGACCTTGGAATCCAGTGCCCTGGGGTTGTCTCTTGACATAGACATATTAACCATTGGACTACAAGTGCAAACACCTGAAGACAATAGATTGTTGGTTCTTGTAAACTGTCATGGCCTTTATTTCCGTTTAGGACATATTTTTGTACATCATTTTAAAGATTAAAGGAGAAAAGTCATATATATATATTAAAAATAAATAATTTGACATTCAATTTACTTTTCCTAGTATTTCTGCAAATTAAGAGAAAAAAAGACATCTCATTCTTATAAATTGACCACTGATACATAGTATTCTGTTCTAAAAACTAAGAAGCATTTCTAAAAAAAAAAAAAAAGTAGGAGCACATCAGGGATACTTGGCATTATTATATCTGAACAATAGTAAACTAGAAATCATATACAATACAGTTAGACAGGAAAAACAAACAGTGTAAAAAAGAAAATGAATTACTGTTATCAATTAATAATTTGTGCTTTCCATAAAATACTTAAGATAATTTTAAATATACAAACATTAAGAAAACTCAGCAAAATTACTATGTAATACTTAAGATCTCATAACATTTTTATACATTGAAATTAACCAATAAAATCTTAACAATCTTTAGAATAATAGCCATTTTAATTTACATCAAAATTACAAGATATTCAGGAAATTATCAAACAAAAATTGTAAAAATTTGTATGGGAAAATTGTAAAAGTTTATTGCGGGCCATAAAGAATTATACCTGAAAATATTTATACCATATTTATAAACAAAGACCAAAATAATTAACCAAATGATAGAAAATTTTCAGCTATAATTCTGACATAACTATTTCTAAGATTCATGTGAAAAGAATAAGAATTAGAAATAACTAAGAATTATAAGCAAATAAAAGAAATGAAATTCATTACATCAATTTTATGATGATGCTTGATAAACTATAGTAACTCAATAATGTGATCAGGATTCATAAATATTCATCTAGGTCAATAGGACAAAATAGAAATCTGAGAATTGTCCCATATATCTTAAATTTATGTAAAAACTGTTCTATGCAGATTAGAAGAAAAACAATAATTTATTCTTTAGCTGAGTCAATTATCTAACTATATTAAAATAATTCAAGCACAAAGTAAATGCATAGCCACTGTAGATCTAAATTTGAAACCCAAATTCAGGCAAAGCATACACAGAAACATGAGGATGTGTGTTTACACAGCAGCAGAGGAAGAAACTATTTCTGGAAAAGACACAAAAGAAGATACAATACATGGAAAATCACATTCAAATAAAAACTGAAACTCTGAAAACAGTATAAACAATTCTAAAACAAGCTGTCACTGACAAGAAATAGTTACTTTGCATGGGACTGGAAAAGGTACATAATTTAAGCATATAGAGTTTACTAAATACAATGACAAATGTGTGACACTGAATAGAAACAAATTTTACTCCATGAGTACCAGAGAATCTATACATATTTTTTTGAAAAGGCCAATATATATGTCAAGAGATGATGATATGTTTGTGTGTGTGTGTGTGTGTGTGTGCTTCAGTCAGTCCTTGTCTTATTTGTCTTATGTGGGTCTGATATACACGCAGTTTAGCCACTAATTTAAGCACAGCAGTGCCATCAGCAACATAGCGTAACTTTCAAGCACCTTGTTAACTGTGACTGCATGAACTATCTATTGCTATTTATTAAATCTGCAGATCACTATGTTAATAACAGACACTTATTGTGATAAACAAACAATTGTGTCACTTTCTTAGTCTATAATTGATCATTACACACCAGTTCACACAGGCAGCACTGACTGTGCTCTTCATCAGGGCAATGAATATCAAACTACCCTGTGGTACCCTTCCAGATCTGCTATGTGGGAAATACTTAAATATCTGAAATGTACTTACTGTGATCAAGCTTGACTCATGACCTTATACTGTCTATGCTTAGACTGAGCTTTCTCAGTTAAGGACAGAGAAAAGCAGAGGGAATTAATTCAAAGAGTAGCCTAAGGAAGCTGTCCTCAGATTAGATCAAGTTCCTAATGACTATCTCAGAAATTTTCTCCCATCATTTCAACTAGATTAAGAATTCCTTAGCGAAAGGATGACTGGCAGTGTGAAATAGAAGGATATTTGCAGAAATGATGCCAACACACAACTTTGCTATTATTTATCTATACTGACCTAAATCAAATAGAAGATTAAAAATTAAAGTTAATATTTACAAAACCTTAAATTTTAATGATAATCATCAATTGTTTGGATTTATATAAAAATATATGAAAATTGCTTTAAAAACCTGTCAGGCTTAGTAGTTTCTCATGAATGACCTTCAAGTTCATTGACTATCCCATCATGTCCATTTTGACAAGGATACTCACAATGAAGTTTTAATTTTTCACACATTATATTTTTACTTTTATATTTATTTTGATTTTTTACACTGTTTTAAGTTTCTCTGCTTTAAAATACTGTTTTGCTTTTATGTGGAGTATTTACTTCATGCAACATTATTACAATAAATAATTTGTAGTCTTTTATGAGTTTAACATTTGGGTCATTTTAGGTTGGTATCTATTGACAATATTTTCTCTTTAGAATTTAGTATATTTCCAATGTCAAATGTTAGTTTAAAAAGTGTATCAAAAGAGTGTGAGTCTTGTTACAATCCCTGGAGACTGTTGCCATTTGATTTGTTTAACAGAAAGAAAACCTCATTAGATGACAAAAGACCATTTGCAGATCTGCTATGTGGAAAATATTTAAATATCTGGAATGTACTTTAGGGTGATCATGCTTGACTCATGGCCTTATATTGTCTCTGCTTAGATTGAGCTTTCTCAGTCAAGGACAAAGGAAAGCAGGGGTTTTAATCCAAAGAGAAACATGATGAAGTTGCCCTTGTATTAGATAACACAACTAAGGAATGAATCCCTTGGAAATTTGTCCCTATGAGGATCTCACAGCAAGTATTGTTTCACCTTATACATGCAGTAGAGCAAAATGTCATTTTAGTGTTCAAAGGCCTTACTATGTTGCTTGGTTGTTTCTCATGTACATGTCACTCAGGTCCTTGTCGGTTATGTCTAATACTTTACCTCTCATAGACTTCATTATTCTGCTTTGGGTCTTAGCCCATCAAAGCTGTTATAAGTATAAAGTAACAATAACAACTATAACAAATAGCCCTCGTGGCTGATAAACAACAAAAACTTGTTTCTCATAGTTTTGTAGTCTGGGAGGTGCTACATCAAAGCTTCACCAAAGTCAGTATGTGGAAAAAGCCTGTTCTCCTTTTTAGAGACAAGTCTCTTCCCATTTGTTCAGTCTTTCCTTACAGTGAGAGAACTCTATGGAATCACTCTTGCAGGAGTAACCCTTTGTTTAGGAACCTTACCACCTCTTAAAGGCACCACTTGCCAGGAGCTGTTCATTAGCATGAGATTTCAACATATGACCTTGAGGCAAAGAAAATTTCATCCTGTTGATGTGATGTCTGAAGTGAGCTCAAAACCTATATCAATCTATACAGAGATCTTAGGTGCCTGCTTTTGTAGCTCTGTGCTCTTTTGGATATTGGCCACAGCACATGGGTTCTTGGGGTATTAAATTTGTGTTACTCCAACAACAAAGATAAATTTCTTCAAAAAGTTTATGTACCAATGCCATTATGCGTATCACTAACGAAAAGAAAGGTGATTAGAACCACTATAAAAAGTAAAAACTGAAGAATAAAAGTGAGATGAAAATATACAAAGATTTGTGTTAATCCTCATTGTCAATTTGACTGGATTTAGAATCACTTGGGAGACACCTCAAGACATACCTTTGAGCTGTGTTTCCAAGAACGTGGGAGGACCATGTGATGGACTGACTTGCCAGGACAAAGGAAAAGGAAGCTGCTATCTCCGTTTCCTGGTTATGAATGACAATATGACCATCTGTCTCACACTCCTATTGCCACAGCTTGAGACACTCTCAAAACAATGCTGTCTCCATGGTGATTTAGAATGCAACATTCTAAACTAGAGATCAATAAACCTGGCTCCCTCAAGTTGCTTTTGTATTGTTGCATTTAGTCACACCAATAAGAAAACTAGCTATTACTGAAAATTGGTAACAAGGAATAGGAATATACAAGGAACTGGTGTTATGACCAACCTGACGATGTAGTTTGTAGGCCATTGAAACTGATTTTCAGGTAGAATACTGAAAAGTGAGTTTCATGTTAGGGAAACTCTTACAAGAAGAAGAGAGAGCTTACTGCCAAGTGTGGTGAGACTGTATATGAATAGAAAGCAGAAAGGCAGAAAGTCAAGACTGAATATCAGATTTCAGAAGGAAATAAAAATTGAATTGGGAATTTGGCAGGTGCACATTTGTGCTATATTCTGGCAATATGTAAGACTCATTTCTGCTCTTATCCAGATAGTTTGAATGCAGGTGAGCTAAAAAGTAATAAGATAAGTTGTTTAACAGAGAAAATTTCCTGCCAACATAACATCTGCATATGGCATGGCTACTTCTTATTGTGCTTAGTCATATCTACAGAGAAAGAAAGAAGAAAGATAAGAAAAATGTGCAAGTTGGTGAAAAAAAAAACTTGGGAAATATGAAGCTGTGGATAGGGTCAATACAAAGAAAACATTTGGAATTAGTAGAGGCTAGAGGCTTTAAGGGGAAGGTGCATGAATGCACCAGAATAGGAAAAAGGGCCCTAAGGTCAAGACAATCGCCCATCAGAGGTTTCGACTTACAAAAGTGCAAATACATTTGAAAGAAAAGTGTCAAATTAATAATGCAGGTAAGGAAGTTTCTTGCACAAAACTAACTATTTTTGTAACTTTTTCAAGATTCAACTACCAAGATACATAGAGGGCTGCACACGTATGATGGGAGAAGGTATGACTCCATCTTAAGCTTGCAATAGAATTAGCAGCATTGTCCATGAGGTGTTACTTTGTCAATCATGCAAAACACAGGAATCTGAGGCCATGGCACCTTGGATCAAGGTATCAGAAGACTGCAGAGCCAAGGTAATGCCCATCCAGGTTGGGTTCCCTGGGAGGAGGCCAAGAAAGGTCACTGTATGTACTGTGAAGTTGAAACTTATCTTCTACATTCATCGTTCTTACAACCAGATTGTGGATGCAGTCCCACCAAATGTTTCATGCTCCTTCTGCTGAAACTCAAACCATATTTACAGTCACACCATCTCCACTGTGATGTGCTCAAACCATGAGCCAAAAGAAATACTTTATTCCTCAGGTTGACTTTGCACTTTGTCATAGCAACAAGAAAAGAACCAGGACACAACCATATTCTTCATATGCTTCAAATATTTTTTCTCAATTTTTCAACTGCAATTTTTTCTGTTAACCTGAAAGAAGGAGAAAGACAGAGAAAAAGAGAAAAACAGAGAGATTTAGAAATAGATAAAAATCACATTTCCTTTTAAAAATCCTTTAAAGTAATTTTAATTCATTGTTTTATGATTGAAATAAATTCTATAGTACTAGCTGTAAGCATAGGTATTGATGGGTGAGATAAACAATGGCACTGAATGACAGGTAATTATGACTCTGACTTATTATTATTATTAACCTTTCCAAATTTAGCAAAAAAGGCCAATTATTCAGTTTATTCAATTGGAATTTTTAAGATGCAGTAAATCATAACTACAATAGTTTGACAATGAAAGTAGACATTATTTTCTCTACTTTTCCCTGTATGTGAGAAAGCAAGCAAAATGATTTTATGTTTCAGTGATTTCTTTTCTAGCAAAGGACTGCAACTGTATTTAGCCATTGTTAGCAGAGCAAGATCATAACAGCCCTTGTTATTGTTCAAGTAGTAATCAAACTGGAAAGCAAAGCCATCTAAAGCATAGGCTGAGGAAACGGTGTGCTTTCTGATCTTTCAGAAAAGAACTAAACCTGAAGTCTAATAAAACTTTGGTCTCAATTTCATCATGTAAAGAACTTGTTGAAACTGTCTTCCTTCCAAGGAAAATCTAGACCCATTGAAAGACAATTTCTTTCCTTGGACTCCCACTGGAAAACTGAAGGAGGAAAGAAAGCCACTAATCTCAGAATCTTTAGACACAGGACCATAGAGAAAGAGGCACAAAAGGATGTTTCCTTGGAGAAGATGCTGGGATGCTGAATCAGCAGGAATATTTAAATACTAATTATGATAGATTGCTGCAGGCTGTGTGGACTAGAGGGAGCATTTCCTCAAGGTTGTAGTCTTTAGGGGACACGTCTTTGTGAACTCTAACTCCAGAAATCCTATGAGGTTCATATGATGAAGGTCTGAGAAAACTGCTCTCAGCTCATGCCAAAAGAAAGGAAGAGTAATTATTCTGAAGCACATTGGGGGCCTCCTTTATAGCAAAGATCTAATGATCCGGGGAAAGAAACCTGCCAATATTACCCCAGCTGGGGCAAGCAATTCTTCAGTCAGCTTTTCTCTCTAGCCTCCCTGTGTTATACAAATGGCAAGGGAGATAAGAGCTTTATATGAATCTTTATATAAATAGGTTGGGAAAACAGTTGCCCTAAAAGGAAATAATAGTCAGGGAATATGGAGGTAGACCAGACATAGTCAGAGCACTGAAAAAAAATTCTGAGAGGCACATTTCACTGATGCAGTGATAATCAAATGCACTAGGACATGCTTGTCCCTCCTTCTTACAGTGTAGAACTGATGGAAGAGAGCAGACAATGCAGCAGGACACACCCAGAGGGACCACCTGGCAAAATCAGAAGTGGAAAGAAATGAATAAACAAGGGTGTGGGGCAACTGTAATTCTCTAGCACTTAGCTCCAGCAAGATTATATGCAGATCAACTGGTAACCTGAGAAACCTATAGACCAATTTTCTTTTGTCTAGCCCCAATACATTATATCTAAATTTCAGAAAAAAAGTACAAAACATAGAAAAAGTTAGAGAAAAATCACTCTAAATTCAAAGGGCCATAAAAAATAGGATCAGATACAGTATAGATTTAGAATTATCACTGTTAGGCCTCAAAAGAACACTGGGACAAGTGGCTAACTAAAATGCCTATTTAACATACAAAAGCAGAAACAAACCTGCTCTCCCAGCATCCCTCGGTACTTGAGGCACCTCCCACCACTTCTTACCCTTCCTACTCCACCCCTCTTTAAAATTCTCTCCTCCAAGCCTAGGCTTCCACATTCCTTTCCCCAGCCTGATCCCTATGTAACTCAGCTCTTTTGGCTATACTATACTCTCAGACTCTTGGCAAAGGTTGCCTCTCTTGGTTCCCAGCTCTTCTCTTGTTCTCTCTCCTCCTCTTTCCTCTTATGGTAGGGTTCAGTCTGTTGGGCATATTCAGTTTGTGTAGGTGAAGTTTTTCTGTCTCTGCAGCCCACACCCAAATTACAACACAAAGACTTAATATTTATTACAAATGATCAGCCAATAGCTCAGGCTTATTGCTTACTAGCTCTTACAACTTAAATTACTCCATTTCTATTCATCTGTGTGCTGTCCCAAGGCTCATATTTATCTCTTTGGCTGGTGACTCTCTCTCAGATTCTAGCCTCCTTCTTCCCAGCCTCCTCTGGGTCTTGCTGTCTAGCCTACACTTCCTGTCTAGCTACTGACCAGCCAGCTTTTTATTAAACCAATCTTAGTGACAAGTTTTCACAGTGTACAAAAGGATTATTTCACAGTACAGCCTGGGCTCTTCCCTCGGCCTATTTCCCTTTATTTATTATTCCTTTTTCCCTTTATTGTGTTTACTCCATATGTCAGGGGTAGTCACATCCTCCTCTTTTTCTTTCATTTTTCAATTAGTTATACTGTATGTTGACACAATGGAATTGTTCCCTCTTCAAAGAGAATAAGAATTTATTCTGGAGACAAATATGGAGGACCATGACCCTGGAACAAGTATTTGGGCTACCCTAGCCAGAGATGATGTTTCAGTATATAATAGTTTCATGAGTATTTGCAGTTGCAGAGCAAAATAAAGTCAGAAACCAAGGTATACTGATTAAAATGGCAATCCTCATTTCTTATGCCAGGTTTATTTTATGAGTGTTATTAATATATTCATATTTTAAGAAACATTATTGCTATCAGCCAAATGTTCTGTATCAGAGTATTGAATGTTTTGACCTTAGAAATGTTTAATAATCTTTAATTAATACCAACCGAGTTTAATCCATGCTGTCTTGCTTTGGCTTTTATCTTTTAACTTTTTTATTTATCCTTTGTCTTTCCCATCTCCCTACCCAGTTAACTTTATGTTTTTTATATAGGAGAGAAAAACAAATCAAACAAAAATCAACATGAACATATCTCTGCTAACATACACATGCACAGAGAGAGAGAGAGAGAGAGAGAGAGAGAGAGAGAGAGAGAGAGAGAGAGAGAGGGAGACGGAGACAGAGACAGAGACAGAGACAGACAGACAGACAGACAGATAGACAAACAGGCACAGACACAGCCAAAACAAAGTAAAAACAAAGTTCTCTCCCCACGAAAATAGGGTTTATTGTGTGTTGGCCTGCAACTCCTAGGCATTGGCCAGCCCTTAGCATATTTTCTCTTTTCTAGTTTTGTCTTTATTGTCTACTTTCATTTGGAATATTCCTTTATTGTACAAGAAAAAAAAAACCCTAATTTATAAAGTGAAAGCATTTTCATTTAACCATATATATATATATATATATATATATATAAACACACAACTATTGTATTTCCTCCTTTATTTTTTTTTGTGGGGGTTCTATTATTTTTAGTCTCAAAATTTAGAAAACTATGTAATCAAGTATCACTGTTTTAATGAGACTAGGAGTCTATCTGAAAACAAGGGAAGATTGTTTATAAATAACTAGCAGTTACAACTAGTTATTCTGCAACTACATGCAGAATAAATGTAAAGCAACTACTTTCTAAAGATCTAAGTCATATTATAATGCATACTTTTCAGGACTTCTTCACTTTGGCCCAGGAGGCCTTGTGATGTTTTTCTTGCAAATATATTTTATGACGGGATGGTTATATTTATGATGTTGTGAAGCACATTTTCTACTTATTTGTTCACATGGTAATTTTAAGCCATAAGCAGAATAAGCAAGTAGTTACAGATTGGCTTTAAAATGACTGCCTTGTTTTGAATTTGTTTTGTTTTCTTTATTTTCATTTTTAAATTGAAAGTAAATGTTTCTTTCATAGAATCCCAACCACAGTTTCGCTTCCTCCCCTCCTCATAGCTTGCCCCCATTTTCCCCTCCCCAAGACCCACTCTTCCTCCATTTCCTCTTCAGAAAAGTGCAGGCCTTCCAGAAAGGACAGCCAACAAAGACAAACAATCTGCAATAAAACAAGGCAGTTCCTCCCATATAGAGGCTGGATAAGGCAACCCAGAAGGAGGAAAAGAGTCTTAAGAACAAGCAAAAGAGTCAGAGATACATCTGTTCCCACTGTTAGGAGTCCCATAAACTCACCAAGCTAATAGCCTTAGCATATGTGCAGTGGTTTTTGTTTTGTTGTTGTTTGGGTTTTAGTTTTGGTCTTGGTTTTTAAGAGTTACACCTTTTGGGGGTGTAACAAGATGAGGACCTTGAAAATTATGTTTATCTAAAGATACAGTGTTAAGGGAATGTTAAAGAATATACATGCAAATGACTTCCCTTGAGTTTTAGTGCTATTGTTAAGTTCAGAAGTTATTCTCAAATGTTTATATTCACACACATGAACACTCACATCCTAAGTTAGGCAGACCAAGAGCAATAATTTTTCACAGTAATTTAAACATGTAAAACTAAAGTAGCCACAGGTTTTTGCTTTGTAGCTATTTTTAGGAATTTCAAGGGCAAACTGAGTTTTGGTCCATGTAACATTAGACTCAAAACAACATAGAAAACACAATTACATGAAACAATTATAAATGTACATAAATACAGAGTCTACTTTTTAGTAAACATTGAATAGAAAATTACTATCTGTATCAAGTAGAAAGGGCAGAATGAGCAGAAATTGCCAAGTGAAAGTTGCTCTGTAGACCTAGGTTAATATGTCCCACCCACAGAGAAAAGTTAATAAGTAAACACCAGTAGAATTAGAAACATTTAATGTGGTAAGAGATTCTCTCTCTCTCTCTCTCTCTCTCTCTCTCTCAGTTTTTATCATGAAACAGTTCATAGCAATTTTTCTCTTTGACATAGATTTTTTTTATGCTTGTATGTAAAGAAGGAAAGCAAAGTTAGAGACTGGATTGGAGAGGAGTTGAGTATGTTAATATTCCTTGAATTTACTTCTAGTTTTGTCACAAGTTTGTTCTATTTAATTTCTGGCTCAAACTTTTCCATCTAGACCAGAGGTTTGGACCCACTTTCAACCCCACTGCCCCTTAGACCCAAATAATCACACAGATGCTTGTTATTTTTATGCTGATTGGCCTAGGACCCAGGCATATAGCTTGCTAACTCTTTACCCTTAAACTAACCCATTATTCTTATCCTGTTCTGCCATGCAGTTTGGCACCTTTTCTTAGAGCAGCATTTCAGCTTCTTTCATTTGCATCTGCTGCATTCTCCTCATCATGTCTCTGTCACATATGTGTCCTATTCTTAGATGTTCCCAGAGGTTTCCTAGTCTGGTAGCCCCACCTACACTTCCTGTCTGCCTTTGGCCAATCAGCATTTTTATTCAACTAGTAGGCAGGAAAATTAATGTAATATCATAATCCCATTGCACAGGTTCTAAATATTTTTAATGTGGTATTTATTTATTTTTAATATCTCTTGTAATTTCGATACAGTCCCTAAGACTCTTGCTATGTTTGTAAATTACTAATTTTTTATCATTTATTTTCTTTAGATTTAAAATATTCTGACAATTCATAAATTTTATCTTTCTGTTTAGGACTTCTAGTTTAGTATGCAAAAATGAATAAAAAACAATAAAAATAATTTAGAAATGAGAAATGAGAGAAATATACCTATGTCAGATATGTCTGTGTTTTTAAATGCTTACATGTTGAGTAATCATAAAGTTAAACACAGAAACAGCTAGAGTAACAAATGATACTTTTGGTTTCTTCATCACCACATTTTTCTTCCATTTTTTCCTTAAAACAGCAGTCTTCTCTGTTGTAGTTAGGGAGTGCTTGAGTGAATCAGGTCAAATTCATGTTTCTTTTGGGAGCAGCTCCCTCTACCCTCAAACGAGGATAAGCTCTTCCCATTGTGTTTTAGGCTTATTGTACAGTTAATAAAACAAGGAAGACTCAGGATACTAAATAATTGGTTCCTTACATTCCTAATGCCATGAGCCTTTAATACTCACGTTGTGTTGACCTGTAAACCAGAATTTTTTTTTGGTGCTTCATAACTGTAATTTTGCTAATGTTATGAATTATAATGTAAATATCTGTATTTTCTTACAGTCTTAAGTCTTTAAAAAGGGTTGCTTGACCTTCAAATGGGTCACAACCCATAGACTGAAAACTACCACTGCACTAGATGATTAGCCCTTATGTGTGCCTTTCCAGGTAAGCCAGAATAATTTCCTCTATCCCAGGAATGTGATATATTTAGAGCTTCCCTCTCAAATGATTACATACTATAGTCTATTCCTCATTACATGTTCACCCCTCCACAGGGGCAAACAAGTATCTCATCTCTGGCATTTGTTTGATTAGAACAATTACCAAATTAAACTAAAGTAACAAGATTGGGGCGAGCAGGAAATGTTAGAGAAGAACTCAGAATCAGATACTGGATGAGTAACAGTAGCAAAAGACTAATAGTTATAAATTAACAAATGCTCTGAAAGCAATAAAAATTAACTGAATTCCATGAGACCAAATATGCTGAAATAAAACAAACAAATATAAGATAGTTTTTGAAACTAGATTCTATGAAGAAAGAAATTAAAACACATAAACAAAAAGATATCCAAACAAAAAAATAACCCAAACAATCACTTCAGAATAAAGCAACAGACCATTGTCCAGACTAAAAGAGGAATGTGTCAGCTCCAGAAAGAGCTCACCAATCATCCCCAAGGAAGCAGAACCTGATGGATGTGCACAAGATGAAAGCTAGTACCAATTTAACTGATTCTTTAAGGGAAAGTAGATCACCTCTGAAACCATATGTTGGTTACTAAAATTTGCAAAAACATAGGCTTACCTCAAAGACTGTAACATCTAGTTTATTCTGGAGCCAAATATGACCATGGCTTGGGATCATGGATTCAGCTCATCACAAATAGCATGTTTTAATGTCATAAGAGTTTTATGAAGTTCTGATAGTAACATAACAAAATAAGGTTTTAATTAAGGCATTTTGTAAATACTTGGTGGTAACATCAGGTCAATGTGTGACAGCAAACCCAGTTAGTCTCCACCTTAGGTAGATGTTATCTGATGCCATTCTTAGCATGGTGTTGGTAGAAGCTAGTAGCCTATTAGTACCTTCAATAAGAATTTACCTGACTATTACAACCAGAGAGGTAGAAGCTGAATGGCTATAAGTGGAATTGAAGATAACTTAAGACAATCAGGCTCAGGACATGCAAGTTTCAGTTCTCTAGAATCTTCTTAATTCTAACCGGTCAATCAGCCTTGTAGCACGTTTAACATGGATGAGCCTTTTAAATGGTAACTTTAGTTTTTGCTTTAATTAATGGAAAAATAGGCATCATAGAAAAACAATAGGAGCATAAGATGGATAAAAATCTAAGGAATAATTACAAAGAAAATCTAGCAATCAAAACATTACAATAAATCTGAAGATTTCCACACTCCACTCACCAGTCATCTTTACAAATTTGCAAGAATATTGACTTTAAATATTAATTAGTAGAAAAATAACAAACTGAATTAGAGAGAAAAGCAAGTAAACCCTTCACAAATTAAAAGATAATACAATATCTACAAGTTGTAGAACAATACTAGCAAAACAATGGATGAAAACTTTAAATAAACAGTTAAAAAATAATGTGGTAAGGAAATTATTTCAAAAATAATATTGTATATTGGAAAAATTTTCAAATCTATGACATACACAAACTGCCTGTCTCTCTCTTTTAAACACATCACACTGAAAATACAGAAAGCTAAAACAAATGCAAATGGTAGGAGATAAAACACTATTGTTATGGTAACTGTTGAGTAAAAGGGCCAGTCAAAGAAACCCACCCTGGTACTGAAACAAAAGCCATTGAAAGAAACACTTTAGCCCTAAACCCAGAACAGAAGAAACACACTCTGACCTTGAAACTAGAGCCAATGAAACACCATCTTGGCTTGACTGTGGGTGATTCTGTTCTCTGATATTCTGGGCTGATTTTATTAAATATAAAATACATTACCACACATTTTGACACTGGATCCAGGGCCAGTGAGAGAAATTCATCCTAGCCTTGAAGCTAGAGCCAAAGGCTAAAAAGGGCCAGTGAACAAAAACATACTTTGGTCCTGAAATCTGCCCCTGACCAACTATACCAACCAATCCCTGAGCAGAAAATCTCCCTGGAATAACTCTGCCCCTAAGAAGCCCTGTATAAGCCCCTCTGCCTGTTCAGCTACCAGCTGTCCTTCTCCACCCTGGCAGAGGCATCCACTCTCCTGGAATTTTCCTTCCCAAATAAATCTATTTTTAAAAATAGTATTGGGTGAAGATCTTCTTTTGCTAGTGAGAAGCAGAGTCTCTGCTGGAAGGTCCCCTTGGGAGCAGAGCAGAGCAGAAGGAGAAACAGATATTTCTGTTGGGAAGCTCCCTTAGGGGTGTAGAAGCAGAAGTAAGAACTTGGGCTGGCACTGAGAAGAAATGCATATGTCTGCTGTGACATTCCTTAGGGGAGCAGACAGAAGAAGAAATGGATACCACAGCTGGAAGCTCCCTTACATTGGGAGGTGGGTAAGCAAAGCTCAGCTGTAATGACTCTCTCTCAGAGAAGTGCAGGATTGTGACATCCTACAGAGAGACCATTCCCCACAGGACCTTGGTATAGCCTGACTTCCCTACAAGTCAGGATACCTTTCTCTTCACAGCTGTAGGCATCCAGGATACCTCCCATCACAGCTTCAGGTATAGTCGGACTTTCTGACAGGTCAGGATACTTTTCTCTTTGGAGCTGTAGCACTTGTAGTAATGAGGATAAATTTTACTATTAATTTTTTAAAAAAGGATTGAGTAAAGGTTGAGGTTAGTAAAATATTTAAAATTGAAAAGAATAGACCAATGACTGAAGTCTTTGTGTTCAGTAAAATTATCTTTTAAGAGTAAAGGAGAATTCTTTTTCTCAAATAAGCAATTTATGGTGATTTATCATAAAAAATATGTTCTGTGAAAAATAATAAAAGTCCTTCAAGTGTGGGAAGACATTGATAGTGATCAGAAAGTAGGATAGAAAGTGGTATGAAAATAATAAACTATGGTAAAATAAAATATTTTTCTTCTTACTGGATTTAAAGCATAATTAAAGGTAATCTTAAAAGTCATTAAAGAAACAGTACTTTGTGTACATATAACATGTGGACAAGTAAGAGATTAGTCAATGACGAAAACACTTCCAACACGTGGGAGAGAAGCTTCTGCTCTGCATTATTCACAAGGTGCTATTTGCAAGTAAAGCAAAACTAGTTAAAGTATAAATTGCAAATTGTAACCTGACCCGTAATTTTCTTTACAAAGTATTTAACCAAAATTATGAAAGAGGAGATAAAATAAAATTGAAAAAGAATATTCAATCAAGTAAAGCAATAAAAAGGTAGGTCATTAACACACAAGGCATATACGTAACACAGAAACTTCTATTAATTAAGTCATGTTGTCATTTTAATGGTTGAATTAAAATGGCTGAATAAATGATTTAAAGATATATTGCTACCCTGGAACAAATATAACTGTATATTGTTAATAAGCAACTCAAATGTTTAGATGTAAGCACTCAGCTAGGTTAAAAGTTAAAAGACAGGAATATAAACAATTCTAACATTTATCAAAAGAAAGTTGGAGTATCTATATAGATTTCAGATTTTAGAACAAAGGAGGTAATCAGAAATAAGCTGAGGGATCACATAATGCTTAATTATTTCTGCAAAGAAAATAAATCCTAATGTGCATGTATATAACAACATAACATCAAAATATGCATAGATATGAAAATAGACATATCTAATACTTGAGTTGAAATCTTTAGTATACTCTGTCAGTGTCCAGTAGATCAGACAGACAGAAGATCAATAAAAGTATGGGTGATCTACATAGTACAATCATTTAAGGCTGATCTGTTAGTTATTGGAGCTTCACTCTAACAACAATACAACTCATATTCTTCTCAAGCTCATGTGGATCATTTTTCAAAATATGACTCTATGATAATCTATATAATACTAGCTTTCAATGGGTGGAAATCATGTGATATATATTCTCAAAGCAAAGCTGAATTAAACTGGAAAACAACAAGAGTCGAGCAGCTGGACAGCCTCCAAATATCTTGAAAGTACACAACATATGTTTAATTAATACATGCATCACAGAAATCTAGTGAGAAATTTAAAATCTTTTATTTAGTTGAAAATAAAATATAGCTTGCCAGGAGTTGTGCAATGTAGTGACTAATCTCTGAAGTTAGCATGATTTGCATGTGTGTGGGGGAAGGTGTATGTAAAGAAAGAATTTCTCAAGTCAACCATCTAAATCCCTACTTTACAAAACCAAAAGAAGAACAATTTAAGAATAAATCAAACAGAAAGAAATGTTCAAAACTTAAAGAAAAATTTTCAATTCTAAAGAAGTAAACAAGCTGTCCTTTGGTGACTAACATAATTCATAAAACTTTTATCAGGCTAAGAAAAGAAAAAAGAGAGAAAAAAAATTCTTAACACCAGAAAAGAAAGAAGGGTGGTGATTAGAGAAACTGTGGATACTAAAATGATGAATCCCAACATGAATGCAAGCCCTTGAAAACTGACCCTGGGAGGCACAAGAAGGTTGGTGGGATGGGTACTTCTAAAGGAATTAAAGAACAAAGATGTAACTTCTCAGACAAGATGGCACCAAATGTAAATTTTCCTATGGTGGCATTTAGCTAACATTTATTTGTTTTGTTTTGTTTTCTGAGACAAGGTTTTTATGAGTAACCATTCTGGCTTTCCTGGAACTCACAGAAATTCACCTGCCTCTGCCTCCCAAGTGCTGGGATCAAAGGCCTATCCCAACACTGCCCAGCTTGTCCAATACTTAAGAAATAAATGACACTAATTCTTCACAATTCTGTCTAAAGAGATCTCTCCTAACTCCATCTGGTACTTTTCAGTCATTGACATTAATACCTAATGAACTTCAGAGGAAACAAATATGTCATAAATATAAGATGCAAAATGTATTAACAAAATAGCATTTTATTAAAATAGAAAAATGATATGAAAGATATAATGCCCAAGGATCAAGTAATTCACCAATTTTTATTCACAGATAACTCTAAGAATAGCCTTCAAATCATAAAATAGATGTAACTTCTTGAACTAATAATCTATATAGCAAGATTTTGCAATATAGAATCAAATGAATTTATGTATATGAATGTTGAATAATTAAATTATCTAAGTTTTAACAGTGTTTCCAATGGTATGAAAATTGTTACTTACAAATTCCAGACAAATTTGGACATGAATATGGTAAATAAGTACAGGACATATATTTACAAACTGAAAAAAATTATAATTTATTGAGCAAAATAAATAAATACCCCATTGAACTATTTGGATACAATTTTGTTTTTGTTTGTTTTGTTTTTTTAAATATTCATTTATTTATTATACGCACAGTACAGGTACCAGATGTCATTATAGTTGGTTGTGAGAATTGAACTCAAAACCTCTGGAAGAGCAGCCAGTGCTCTTAACCTCTGAGCCACTTCTACAGCCCCTGAATACAATTTTGTTGTGGTGCCTATTTAATTAAATATGTAGATTAACTGAAATCTCAATATTTGTGTTTGAAGTTTATACTAGAGACATCAAAAGATGGATTCTAAAATGTGTATGGGAAAGCAAAAGGCTAGAACAAGTACAGAACTGCTGAACATGAAAAAAGTTGAAACATTGACGGTCACAGTCAAAATTTGAAGGCAACAGAAAACCCAGACTAGTAGTAACAGGATGTTGTTGATGAACCAGATAGCTATATTAATAAAACCAGAAACTGGCTGACCTAAATATAGGCAACTAACTTTTATATGAGGAATGGCTTTCATAGGGATGAGGCAGAATGCATTTGACCAGGTTACAGTTCTCCAGAGGCTAACAACCAAAAAAAAGAGAAAAACAATGCCAGGAATGGGTTATTTCTTTTGGAATTTTGGCTAACAACAATCCATAGGATAGACCTCCTGAGATATTTCAGCTACTGCTAGGGCTTTTGGTTACCCTCAAGAACTTAATACACTCTATTGCTGAAGATACCACCTACTTTAATCATAGAACATTAAGAAATCAAACTGATACTGACTGGAAGATTTATCATGACTGACTGACTAGCTTTCTTAGTGCTGGGAAGTACTGTGTATGCTACTGTAGGAGAAAAGAAATCACCAGTCTTACCCATCTATGAATCTTCTGAACTCCAATAATGGTCAGCCACTGGTGAAAGAGCATCATGAATGGCATTAGAGTAATTCAGCACTTTCTGATGTATTTAAAGGCTATTCCAGAAAACAGAATCTGTACCTGGCACTGTTAAAGGTGCCAAGAATCTATGACTAGACAAATCATAGACCCTAGGAGAGAACCTATTACATAGACCCAGTATTGAACTGAATCCTAATGACTTATTATTATACTTATAGACTAATATATAATCAGCCTTCATGCCTTCATTAGAGAAACTACTATTTGTACTATTTGCAGTAGACTATGATTAACAAAGGGATTCATAACAGGCCAAGGCACAGAAAATAACAAACTATCAAATCACCTCTAACTATGTGTGTGTGTGTCTGTGATATATATATCCTAATCTCAAAGTTCAAGGATCATAAAGAGGTGAAAGATTTTAAGATCCAGGAGCCAGAGAGTAAAATGATTATGAGAGAACAGTGGTGTCTTTGGGGCAGCTGCACACACAAACTCACAATGGTTTAGGCAGAATGCCTAAGACCTGTGTAATCCAAAAACAGAAAAAAAAATGGGGAAGGGAGTTGGATGTGAAATCCCACCCTTAGTCATGGAGCTGACGATTGTTAGCAGGCTATTAGAGAGGAAGATTCTGTGTTCTCTAACAGCGTAGCCACTGGTAAGTTGACCACATTCCAGTTGAAAGCTGCACATCCAAGACTATTTGGACAACATACATTGATTTTGATGGCGAAAAAAAGAACACAAAGTTGGTGAATGAAGAAGGGAATATATATCTGAAAAGAACTGAAGCAGTGGGGATGGATATGATCAAAGCATGTTATACAATATTCTCAGAGAAGTATAAAAACAATTCAGTGTATTAAAAACCAACTTATCAACTTTTCAGGGATTATCTACAAATTTCAGCAATCTATAACTCAAGGGATTTCTCCCATGACAGAACTTTTTATATATTAGACAAAAATTACCCTAAGCAGATAATATTCTTAAATAGAAAATACAAAGTTATAATAGTCATAGAATGAATAAAAAATATTGTCACTTGGAGATTGTTGAAAATAGTATTTATAAATTGTGTGTGCGTTTTCATGTATATGTGTGTGTGTGTCTGAGAGAGAGAGAGACAGAGAGACAGAGAGAGAGAGAGATTACGTTCATGGAGGTAAGGAAAACATGTGATGGTCAGAGAACACTTTAGCGTACCCTTTTTCGCCTTCTACTATATAGATTCCAGAGATTGAATTCAGCTCTTCCTAGCATTTGGTCTTAAAGACTTTTACTCTCTGAGCCATTTCACCAGGTCCTCACATTTGAAAATGGGGTTTTAGATGCAAAACCATATAAAAAGGAAATGGTTCTATTTACCTTTACTGAATTAAAAGCTTTTGCTCTGGTAAAGGCTTAGAGGATTTCAAAGGCAAGCTGAAGATTTAGTGAAAATATTCGGAAGACAAAGAACTCTTAAGATTAAAAAATATGAAGCCTACCAACCCCATTAAAACATGGGCAAATGATCTGAATTGACACCTCATCAAAGAAAATATGCAGTTGCCAAAGGAGTAGATGAAAAGATGCTCGATGCTCAACCTAATTTGTCATTTGATAAGTGCAAATTAAACTACTGTGAGAAGCAGCTACAGAAAGACATGATAGCACCAGTTGCCGGCTATTACATGGACCTCCAGGAACTCTCATCATCATTGATTCCAAACACAAAATGGTACAGCCTTAGGAAGCAACTAGATGAGCCCTATGAAGCCCAGTAGCACTTCCCATTCAGTCCACCATCTCTCCTAAATATCTGCAAATGGTTATAAAATTTTATCTATGATAGTTCATGTCTATAAATCCCCCAAATTAGAAACTATCTTTTAATAGAAAAACAACTGAACTCTTGTACTTTTTTGAAGAACTACTATTCAGTAATGATAAGTTATAAACAATGCTAAGTGAAGTAAGGCAGGCTGAAAAACTACATTCTGTATTATTTCAGTGATATGATAATAAGGAATATCTAAAATATTGAGATGGTCAACAGATTAACAATGACAAATTGTTTGGTTTAGGAAACAGTTGTATAAATAGAACATAGGATATTTTTGTAAGGTGGGGAAACTTCTGACTGATTCTCTACTGGTGTATACATGGTGTTTTGGATGTTACAACCTATTGAACTCCAGACTGCAAGATGAATCTTAAACATAAAAATTTAAAAAATTCATAGAGGCCTTGGGAATGTAAGGCAGACTGTGATAGTATTTTAAGTGAATCATAGATGTATGAAACAATAATTCTGAAGGGTTGTAAAGGATTAAGTGGCTGGCCACAGTAATTTGAAAAATATGTAAAATCTTTAAAACCAAATATTAGAGGAGTGATATAAAATAGCATCTTCTAGTAAATAACCCCTCCCCCCTTAGTAAGGGTCTTGGAAAGTCTGCTGGAATCAACCCATGATATAAGTGAATACATAAGGTTGAATCTAGTTTTCTCATGGTTAGAATTGGAAGTCACAAAAGATATGCGTGAGAAGTTTAAGAGGATGCCTATATGACTTTATATGGAGGGGTATGTTATTTACTTACTTTTTTCCCTTACTAACTATATGAAAATGATCTTAAAAGCACAATCTCAAAATCATTGTCATCTTTTTGAATGATCGAAGCAGGAGAATCTTGCACAATCAAGATTGAGTGCAGAGGTGGTGTCCCAGCACACTCTGGAGCAGGGGCTGCTGAACTCTGCACCTGGCCACACCCACAGCTGCTGCTGAGGGAATCTGCAAGGCTCCCTACTACGACCCCGAACTGAGCGAACTGAGCAAACCAACTGCAGGGGTCTCTGAGGGGCGGATTCGAACCCTGACCAGAGGTGAGGAGGGTTCGGCAGGCCTCAGTGCCTGTATCCTGGCCTG